>JAOEHX010016445.1:4802-23319 GCA_025448015.1 Bolborhynchus lineola | reverse complement strand
GGGAAAAATAAATAGCAAAAAGTATTTTGGAAACCTTTTGTTTTCCCTTACTTCTAAAAGCAAGTAATTTAAATAGGACACTGTCACATTTCTACTACTGTGAAATCAGATTCTGATGAAAAACACTGAAATTGCACCCAAAAAACAAAATCATAAAATATTCATAGTTCCACCTAAAAGTCATTATTTAGAATATGCTAATATTCGTAAATACAAAAGTAAGCATAAATCAAAATTGGGAATAAACTTTGCCAGTGTCACTGCAGTTAGTGAGTAAAACATTTGCAAAATTAAGGAAAAAACTATCACGGGTAGAGTGTCTAAACAGTTGGAGATAACGTCCAAATAGTCGCATTGTTAAAAGTAGTTTTAATAATTTATTTATTGACACTTTAGCACTTCCTAATCAAACATTTTTTCAGTTAAGTATGAGATCAAAGAACTTGGGACAAGCTCTTCTGAAAGTATTTAAGATGCTGCTACCAAGTTATTTTGTTTTAAACTAAGGCCTTATCTACCCAAGCATGCATATGTAAGATGGTTCAGACAACTCCATTACACTTAGTGCTAGTTAAAGCATATTTATATAGTGTGTAACTAATGCAGCCTGCCTACTAAATCTCTTTTCTCTCCACTCCTTCCTCAAGGATGCCTCTCCAACTGGGATAGTGCCATTCTCCCCATCTTCTTCAGTAACTTCAATCCAAAAAGCAATTTGTGAGAACCTCAAAATTACTAAATATCATTGCATCAAAAAAAGAGTATTTAAGGAACTCCAAAAGAAAAAGCACCTGTTGTTAATTTTATTAGAAACAGCTCCCTTTTGTGAACAGCCAGTATACTGGTTTTATGTGATGTATAACCTCTTTGCTCCACACAGTTCTGAACAAAATATCAAGCAATTTCAAAACAGAGGTCAACTGTAATTTCATTACAAGGATTTCACAGTTGAAAATGTAATTTAGCTTCAGTAACACTTTCTTCCCTACACATGCATGCATTTCTTACATCAAATTAGGATTACTTCTATAACTAAACCTTTTAAGATCATAGAATCATAGAATAGTCAGGGTCCTATGGAAAAGACCTTAAGATCATCTAGTTCCAACCACTCTGCCATGGGCAGGGACAACTCCAACTAAACCATGCCACCCAAGGCTACATCCAACCTGGCCTTGAACACCACCAGGGATGGAGCTTTCGCAACTTGTTGGAACTGAATCCTTATCTGAATATTCCTTAGTAGGAAATGCAGTGTTACTTACTATTTTGTGCATTTGAAAGAAGTGCCTTTCTGTCTTTTGGCACTCCTTATTCATCTGTTTGAATAGTCTTGCGTTTAGATATATCAGACCTTTTTACCTCTATTTCTGTATCTTATAGCATATATTGTAACCTTCAGTAGTCTACAGTAACCCACAAAGTGAATTTGGAAAAACAACAACCCATAATTATTTTATATGGTGATTGTCTGACTTGAAATATTGAAGTAATTATCAAGTTAAATTCCTATGATCCCTGCAATTTCTATAAAACCTGAAGATGTCAGTACTTGAGTTCTGGCATATCTCTTTAAGTAAAATTATACCACCTCAAACTAAGGTCATAATTAAAGATGTAGCAAAGCTAAGTGAAAAATTGTGATATGATTTGAATGAAAAGCAGAATAATCCCCATAATTATAGAGGGTGCAAAATTAAACAAACTGGTCGCAAATTCCACCTTTCAGGAGCCACTTACTGCAATTCACAGGTGAACAAGACTCTTATTGATGCAGCTGGATAAATGCAAAGGAGAAGCCTGAGTTGTAGGTCCGGGAAAGAGCCTGGGAGACTACTTGCATTGAAAGGTGATGGCTTCTTCCACAGTGCAGCAAGGACTTGTGAAAAACCTAAATGAGAGGTATTCTTTCTAAATGTAGCTTTACTGTGACTTCTGTTTGGGAGGAGAAGTACTACTTTGGTCTCCAAAGTGGGATGGTGGGACATGTTTGCATAAATTAATTTGTATCTGGATTCCTCAGAAAAACTAAACAGTATTTTAGGAGTTCCGATGAGCTGCAGAATGCACAGCCTAAGCTATATATGTACCTATGTGTGCATACATCTGTGTGTAAGCATGTATGTGGACTGGTGCTTACATTTGAAAATTAAATCCTGGAAGACTGATGTGATTTTAATGAACCTTCCACAGCCTTTTTTTAAGGCTTCTTCCTTTGTTGGGATGCAGATGCTGCAGCAGTGGAAGTCAGCAAGGTTCAAATGACAAAGGCATAATTGGGAATGCCACTTCAGGACAGTAAAGCAAAGAGCTGCTGTTCAGGAATTCAGTTCCACAGTGTAATTGTGCCAGCTGAGCTGTACATACCATGCATCTTACTCACATCTTGGACTCTTGAAGATTTCCTTTTCTCTCATTCTCTTGTCCAAGCTTCACATTTAACCTTTGAGGCAGTTTGAATATATCTCTTCACAAATTGTAGTACAGTAGCACTAACCTCAGGCAGCTCTTTAGTGTTTTTGACTCCCTTCTCACACTGATCCTCCCCAGGCTTCTGCTGGTCATTCTCATTTCTCTCCTGACGATTTTGTCACTTCTCTTCAATGTAAAACTAGGGAGATCTATGTACACAGTACACTGTGACTGTGTTTGTGATGTTGGGGCCTCTGCCTGATGCTACACTTCGCTTCATTTACCTTTCTCATTTCATTGCTTTCCTGATGTTCCAGTACTGCTGCCTGCCCTCTCCCACCCCGTTACTACTATAGAGCTGACATACTGTCCATCAGATCCTGTCCCCTCCAGCCTCCACCAAAATATGCTACCTTTCATGTTGGTGACTCCCTCAAGTATACTAAATCTTCTGTGTCCTCTGGATTTTTTTCCATTTGGCTTTATATGTCCTCTAGCTGTTCTGATGCTGAAAAAACACCTCTGGACCTACCAATCCTTCACAGGCTTTTTAAAACCATTCTCTCGTATTTCTTCTGTCAGCATTTTTACAGCATTTCAAGACTAGTTGGTGTCACAAAAGGGAAGAATATTTCACAGTGAGGGTAAAATACTACAGTCAGTTCCAGACAGCCTTAGTTCTGAAAAGTCACTTATGTGAAGTGTGATGTTGAATGAAGGGATTAAGTGATGGCTTTGAGATTTGTCCAGACATAAAGATGTACCTAATCTGTAGATCAACCTTTTTCAGATGACAGGAAAAAAATAACCTTTAAGTATGGAAAAGAAAACAAAATTGGGTGTAGTCCTGTCAGCTCCTCAGGTACAGAAATATTCCCATTCCAAGCCTGCTAGAATGGACCCCATTCCATACCACCAGTATCTTTGCTGCTGATGTGGCAAAGGTTGAGTGCACTGGACACTGGCACCCACTTGTGCTGGCAAAATATTTATTTGCTAATGGAAATACTGGAATGTGATCTCCTGCATGTGATGAGCTCCCATGAATGCTGGATAAACCCCAGAGCAGTTTCAACTTTGTCTGCCAGGCAGTCCCACAGCCAATCACACTGAATATCTGCAGTGTTTGAAGTAGAACTGTTCCTGAAAAGAGTTCAATAAAATGATTCAGGAAATCTGCTTATGCTTAGTGCTAAAGGGCACTAAGCGTAAGGATAGCATGCATTGAGTTCTGCATTATTTTCGTAACTGCAACAACAGATATAATTCTGCCTTCAGATCTCCGGAGGTGTTTGCATGGAAAGCAGGTGGTGAGCTGAGAAATTTGGCTGAAGAAAGCACTTAGGTAGTCTACTGAAGAGAACAAAATAAGATCATAAATAAAGAGAAGATGAGATGTTCTTTAGCTTCAGAACAGAGCAAACCAGGAGCATTTGTTAGGATAAGCATTCAATTTGCTGGCACTGATGTGTTCAATAGTCATCACCAGGGGAAGGCTGAAAGATGTCTGCTGTCTGTCCTGGATGCATTAAATCTGAGCTGTCAAGAAACTTTAGTCAGAGCTGGGAAAATTCACGGAGGAAGTGGTGCATCTGAAAGTCTCTCCCACTTCTCCACCCAAGTAAAAAGCTCCATAGCTACTTCAAAAGAGGCTTGGAAGGAGACAACTGAAGCTTTAAAGTAAGGGCCATTTGGCCTATGCATTGTACCATTTTGTTAGTTGTGTGGGCAGTTGGGGTACTGAGCGTCTTTCCTCTGCGCAGGATCATTCCTCCTTCTGTTGGTAAATGAAGTGGAGTGGAACGCTTTGCTGAGCTGAGGCTGAGGCATCGAACAGACCTGACAGATACGGTGAGAATTACTGTTTCTGAGTACCTGGTGTCCTATACAGAGCACAGCAGCTGGGCTGTAGAGTGACATTGCAGGTTATTTCAATCCCTTGTGTAAGTAGTCAGCAGGGATATTCAAGGTGGCCAGTTAAGGACTCTCTCAAGTTCAGAGCAGAATAAGGATGCCAACTGATCTTTAGGAAGAAGAATTTAAATGCAGGTAAGCAGCAGGCACAGGATCAGAGAAGGCAAAAGAGAAGCTGTAATGTAAAGAGAAACATGAAGGGTGGTGAGACACTCCAATGGGTTGCCCAAGAAAGTTATGACGGCTCCATTCCTGGCGATGTTCAAGGCCAGGTTGGACAGAGCCTTAGGTGGCATGGTTTAATGTGAGGTATCCCTGCCCATGGCAGGGGGGCTTGGAACTACATAATCTTTCAGATCCTTTCCAACCCTAACTATTCTATGATTCTATGATAAAGAAGCTTGTATGTACATAGTAAATGGGCTCAGTTCAAATTTAATGGGGATAGGTTTTCTTGAGGCAGTGTGGTCATTGGGAGGAAGGCAACATTTTAGGCACTGTCATTGAGTACAATGAGGAACAAGGATGTAAGAAAATAGGTAATAGGAAAACTAGAACAGCAATACTTTCCTTGTCCTCCTTTTGGCTTTGTGTTTTCCACTGAATGAGCTGTGAACAGGTCAAAAGCAAGAGCCAGTGCAAATTCTGTAGGACTTGAAGTGCTCTGCATAATTTCTGCCAGTGTATATCCCTACTAGAAAGGATGCTGGAGAAATAGCATCCTTTTTGATAGTGACACAAACCGAAAGTGAGAATAATAGCTCTGACTCAATCCCAGGCTGTTGTGTAGGGAGATCAATGCCAGGAGATACGGCCAATTCTTTTTCTTTGTGTCAATCTACCCTCAAAATACAGCACATGCCAGTTATTTCTCTTGGAGAGGAAAGTGAGAGAGCCGATACAA
The DNA here is from genome assembly GCA_025448015.1 of Bolborhynchus lineola. Classification (NCBI taxonomy): domain Eukaryota; kingdom Metazoa; phylum Chordata; class Aves; order Psittaciformes; family Psittacidae; genus Bolborhynchus; species Bolborhynchus lineola. The sequence goes on along the minus strand of JAOEHX010016445.1, from coordinate 18,089 downwards.
AACAGAGATAAAATCTGGAGCATAATTAAACAGGCATTTTTCATGTCTTTATCACTGTCTTATTTATCTTCCCTCTTATACTTCTGTGTCTTGTTCTTTCAAAAGCTATTGCAAGTGGGATGGATGCTGAAGGAATAGCATCTAGTTGTGATACCAAATAAGTACTCCACTTTTTATCTGATACATGGCAAAACACATTCAGGCACTTTTGTTGTACATCTGATTGTGTAAGGCATTTTATTAGTAGTCTACCATACAAAGGCATTATGTTAGTGGAATTGTCACATCCTCACATCAATTTTCAATTCAGTTTCTACATTTTCCTTGTACTTCCAACAGTAGATATTTAAAATAATTATGATTAACCAAATTGAGATTGCAGGTAATACTGCTTTGACTTGTTTTATTATACTCATTTTCTTTAAAACCTAGCATTGTAGATTGGCTCAGGATGGGGATAGGTACCTTTTTGTTACTGAACTGCTATTTCAAGTTGCACTTCAGTTCAGAGTGGACTAGCAGGTCTATTATTTCTTGGCTTTTTGATGAATGGGGTAGAATGGTTACAGTTCCATTCTTACTGAACTCTCTGCCATAAGTGATGATGGTTAACTACATTTCATTGTACTAGCTGAGGACATTCAGAGTAGGGTTTGAACAAGTTTTAAGACATCTTGATATTGATATAACCCTCAAAGTTTCTCTCATTACTCTGGTGTTGAGATAGTTCTTAGTATTTTTGTCGATTGACACTAGCTTGTCTTTGGTTTTATCACACCATGAGGCAGATAGAAAGTCTCAAGCTACAGAGACTCATCCACTGCCTGTAAAACTCTTTCTATTGCCTGAGGTGCTGACAAATCTGCTGACAAAATCTTGACTTCCCTTAGGATCAAGGAGTGATAACCCTGTTTTCATACTCCGTAAACTCCTGTGAAGGAGCAGATCTGCAGTGGGTTAGTATATAAAACTAAGTTTGAGAATATGAAGGGCTATACAAACAACTTCCAAATCAATTACTACATGAAGCAAAGGCAGCTTTATGGATTCTATTTGATGCAGTAACTATTTGTCTTACTGTTATATGTAGCTATTTATCTGACTGTCCCTCCTGGCTCTTTACCTATTTCATGAAGTGGCAGATAAATTCAGCTCCACCTTATTCCCCACCATCTGAAAAAATATATTCTTCTGCCACTGCAGCAGCAAGAGAAATGTCTTTGCTGGCAACAACTAGAGTGAGTTGCCAGCACTGAATATGTAAACTGGAGTCACGAATCTGCTCTGAAGAAGAGATTGCTTCAGGAGGGCAGCCTACTGATTTGTTTAAATGTTTGTGCTCTGGGTTCTTCTGCTTCTTTTTGTTTGTGTTTGATTTTCACCTTCAAACTGGTACACAATGAGACCCATGGGGCTGTTTCCAAGCTGTCAGTGTCATGGAATATGTTATCATTACAGATATGCAGAAAGGCAGGAAATAACTTTTCTGTTCTCTTTTAGGCAGCTTTAGCAGTTGTAGTACTTCCTGTGTAAAGCTGAGCTTGTTCCTTGCTGGGGCTCCTCAAGGAATTTTGGCAGCCATCCTGGAGCTGGTTCCATTTATCTTGTGCTGCACAAGTTGATCTCAGCATAAGGGTGGCAGGTATAGTCTAGATGGTGTAGATGTGGATGTTATCTGACTCTTCTGCTAAACTGACTTGTCTTTTGAAGGGTACTTTTCTGTCTTACTATGGTTCCCAGCCTTCTCCAGTAATGTCAGAGATATGGTGAAGTTGAAGAATGCACCAAAAGAAAGAAGACACTGAACTGTGTCATCTGCCACCTCATCTTGCTTTATGTGCATTTCCTTCACTGCTTTTAGTGATTTTTTTTTTTTTCGGGGGGGGGGGGGTGTTCTGTAAAGGACAACCTCCTGAAATCTGTCTCTGGATAAATACAAAAACCTGGAAAAAACATAGTTTGGTTATCAGAATAGCAAGGCTGCAACTATGTACACAAAAAGAAGCACATACAGGGATGTCTGGTCTTTGTGGAAAACATCATAAAGCATGATCTAGTTGACTGCTAGTATATGCAGCCTTCGAAACTGCAAGTTCCTGCTGCATCAGGAATTGTCTGCAAGTGCCCCTAAATCTTTTAAAAGCCAATCTTCCCCTATGGAATCAAAGAATAGTTTTTTAAGTTAGAGTTAGCCTTTCCAAAGCACAAAGGAAAGCCTACGAGTAATGAGGTATGATTAATTTTCTGTTTGTTTTGTGGACACACAAGAAAATGCTGTGATATTTTGTGATGATGAATCATCTTTTGTCTGCACATTCATTTCTCATATGCCTGGAAAAGACATTCTTCTATTTCTTCATTACCAGAGTTGCTATGTTAGGCCTTATAAACATTTTTCAGAAACTGATTGTGCTTCATCTAGAAAAGCACTCGAGTTTTTGGCCCTCAGTATTCCTATTACTGAGCAGCTATTCCAGGGCTTTTCTCCACCCTATGACAGCCAAAACCATTTTATTTCCAACCTTAGGTTATTCATTGCCAATTCATGTCATATGAAGAAACGAATGAGTTATCAAATATGCCAGACTGCAGGATAAACAGAAGTGGTGTCACTAAACACCATATCCAGCATTTAAAGATCAGACCTAAAGTAGATTTAGAAAGAAAAGTCAATGCAAAAGGCCATACAGCTTATTACCAAGTACAATAAATGACTACCATAAAAAATAGGCCATGTCGGGAATAATCTCTGTCAAGTGTAGCTAAAGACTGTCTTCCTTAATCTGTTTAAGAATTGAGAGGGTATTAAAACCTGGAACATGTAAATCAGTTGTGAAAGTTTACAATTCACTGAACCTCACATATCTCCAGGTTGGTATGCGTGGAGGGAATTCCAACATGTCACTTTAGGGAAACAATATAGCCAAGACTGGATGACATGGAAGAAAACCTTTACCAGCAAGTCTCAGATTGCTGGCAAACTAGTGTTAAAAAGGGTGCTGTGTTTCACAATAAAGCATTCCAACAATGTGGACACTGTGACATGATCTCTCTGAAAGGTGCAGAAGGTGAGATAAGCATCTGCCTCAACTCTTTACAGAGCCCTTGGGTTTGACAGTAGCAAAACATATGCTGCCTGGCAGGTGAGCCCACATCTGATCTACCTAGCACTTTCCTTTAATGCCTGTAGTCCTGCAAGGGCTGCACAGCACATAAGATGGCTTTTAGTTAGCAAAACAGGATTTTTGTTCCTAGACTTGTGATTTTCCTACAGAATATTTAGTGGGTTTAGTATTCCAGAGATGCAGATCTGAGCACTGCTGAAAGTCTAAAGATCTGGGTATTGAAACATTTTGAAATAGTCATAGTCCCAGTGTGAAAGTCTTTGAGGGCTCTTATCCATGGTGGTCTTGTTTCACATTAACCAGTGTTATGCCTTCCTATGGAGGAGGTGGCTGAGGGTTCAGGATTGCTAGCAAAATTTGAAATGATACCGTTTTCTTCCTGGACTATTGATCGCTACAGAGCACCCTTTTGTCAGCAGCATACATGTACAGTTATTTCTCAACAATGCACAGATTTCTATGATCATATTCATAAGCAGAGAAGCATGCTAACACAAACATTCATCTGAAAAAAGGTACTATTTGTTCACAAACAGGGGAAACTTCTGAATAAGTAAATGGAGTAAAACATCATCTATTTGATCTGAAGGGTCAGATTCACAGACTATTAACTTCCCTGTTGCTGTTCTGTCTTCTCAGTTGGAAGATAAAACCTCTAATTGCTCTTCCAGTCTCATCAAGATGTTAATTGTAGCTTACTTTCTTAACTATTTGTTTATATGTTTATCTCTTACTGGATATACCATGCAAGTAGTATTCTGTACTTCAGTACTGATCTCTTAGCATCCACTTTTCCTTCAGGATGAAGCTTGTCTTCGCATTGTGTTATTATGGACTTCAAGTTCTTAATAAATTTCAGCTACATGAGCTTTCTGAGCTCTACGTCATCATGAATTTTAGCACAAGTAAGTATCCAAGGCATACTAGGTCATTTGGAAACAAGGTTAATAATTAGCCTAGTTTGGGAAGCAATGCAAAAAATCTGAGTATTTGTTGTTTGGCCTAACTCAGCTGTTTGTGTGTTTGACTGACTGCAAATCCCTACCTCTGAGAAAGCTCCTGTGGCTTTTCATAGGGTTCAGCATGGGTATAAAGTTCCAATTGCATGGATGAAATGGGAGGATCAAGGACATGAATAGCAGAAGTGCATCCAGAAGAAAACAAAACCGAAAACAATCAAACAAAACCAAAACTAAAACCAACCCAGTATATCATGGATATTAAGATATTAATAAATCTATTAGTTTGTCATATGCAAGACTGGCTTATTCTAACACACTCCTTTCTGATATATTATTAACCTGAATTCTCATTAACACAAAAGATACTATCACAAATAGTATAACATGTTACCTACCTCAGCATAGAAGCTGTCCTCATTAATTGGGCACCCTTAGAACGTGAGTGCTAGGAAATGATGCAGAGCTTTTTTCACAAAAGCATTGTTTCATTTCAATATATGCACAGCCCAAATAGGTTGCAATTAATAACCAAAAATGTAAAACCAAACTGGAAGTTACACATGAAATTATCTTAGGGATGAAAACTAATAAGCCAAAACTAATAATTGTCAGCCATAAGACCACAATTTGATGTTTCAGATGACCCAACTTTGACGGGATATGAAAGGAACAGAGAAAGATGAGTTCATGCATAGTTATAGCAGATATCATCACACAGTAATAAGAGAGTGGACAGCTCAGACTGTAACTGTGAAATATAGATAAAGCAAACTTGCAAATAGAAGAAAATGTGATCATTTGTAACACTGACAAACCAAAATAAGAAAAAAAAAAAAAACAGAAAATGAAAATCAAAATCTAATTCAGTAAGATGTGGAGCATGGATTACACAGTAAACTGGAAACACTCCTAAGTTAATAAAAGAGAGCTAGAGTCCAGCAGCAAATTGGAATGCAGTTGGTTGAAAAGCAGGTATTAATGCTCTCTTTCCCACAGTTGCTGCTTTCTCTGCCTGGAGTGAGCACTCCTCAGAGATTTTGTTTCTCACTGCCATGATTGCTCATTTTTTCAGCAGAGATAATGAGATCGAGGCAGAAATAGCCTTCTTTCATTCTTTTATTTCATTTCATTTCTCTCCTCCAATTTGAACCACAACAATGACAGAGAAAATATCAGGGAGACGAGTTGGGAATAGCTCATGGTCAAGAAGAAAGTCATGCTCTGGGGAGGGGTCCTAGATGAGGTCCCAGCTGGGGTCAGGGTATACTTCTCTACTTGTTCTCCCCAGTGAGCTGGGTTTCTCCATCTTTACATAACTCTCTGTGATCCTTTCTGGAACGCAAAGGGAAACTGAGATGGGCCAAAGAGGAAGGATGAGACAGCAGGAAGACTTCTTGGGTGTTTGACTATCTTGGTTCATCCAGCAGTGCACCACCCTGGAACAGTGCTGTAGGGAAGGTTTTTTTAGGAATAACACCAAATCTTTGAGTATTTATTTGCATTATAAACTGCTAGGAATCATCCTAGCCAGGTGCTTACAGTTACTGCTCAAAATGGAGGCGCTCCTCCTTTGCTGTTCCACAGATATCACCTGGTAAGCACAGAACAGGAGGAAATGGTAAGGAAGGTGTGTGCCCTGCAGTGCGCTTGTGTAACCAGAAGCCAAAATTAGCAGGGGCACCATCTAAGTATGTTTGTTCTGCTTGCAAATAGATACCCCCCTGCTAATTTCAGCTTCTGCTTACAAAAGTGCTCTGCAGTATTCACTCCCCCCTTCCTCCTGTTCTCTACATGGTTTTTTTGGTTTTTTTTTCTCTCAGATGTGATTTCCTTATACTTCCAGCTCTATTTTCTCAGTCTTTTCATCAATATTTAATATGTGAATGGAACAGTGGGCAGTTACCTTCCTTTTCTTTTCCCTATTTTCCCCTCTAAAAGTGCTGGTACTCATCTCTGGCTGCAGAATCGCTTGGCTCCTGGGAGCACTTGCTCGGTTTGAGTACTGCCTACATTAAGGAGCCAAAGCCTAACCTGAGGCTGCCAGAGGGGGTTTAAAAAAGGCAATAATGACTAATTGACCTCTTTAATGAGCTTAGGAGTTATAAAGTAGATAATTGCAGTGCATATGACATATTTTATCTAGGTTTTCAGAAAATCTCTGATAAGGATCTACATGACAGACTGTTTCTGAAGATGAACCTAAGAGGGGCTGAGAAGGACATAGCATAGAAATACATAGAAGAAAATGAATTTTCTGTGCTGAGGCATCTTTGTCCCTCAAAAGGGAAGAGTTAAGTGTGATTAATACCTGAATTCATAGTTTGATTTTAAATAAATTACCTAGTTAGAAAGACCCACTGTAACTCACTCTATGTGCTGATGATACTAAATTATGATGCATGCTGAGCACAAAATGAGTGGCAAGAAATATTCATCATGCCTTAGATCAGCTCAGTAATTGAGCTGACACATGGCAAATTAAATTTATTACTGAGAAATGTGAAATAATGCACATTGTTCTTGATATAGAGATGACAAACAGAAAGTCCCCCTAGAATATTTTGACAAAACAGCCTTTACTAGGAGATAACTGTCCTAGTCAATGTATACAGAGAGAGAAATACTTGAAAAGCTGAACATAGATGGGACTGGATTTGGCATTTTGTTTTCTCTGTATTACAGTGTATTTCTCCTGCCCATTCATTGCTTGTTTTTCCATAACACAAAGCTCTTAAATAGCTCAGTTTTTCTGAAGTCTTGTCTCCCTACTTTGCGGTTTTATTAGGACAAGAAACAAAGAAGTGAGCAGGATGCACAAAGAAAAGTCCCTCGGTCCTGGAACTGGAAAAGCAGGGGAAATGCAATAACTAAGCTTTTAAAATGTGCTGGAACAACCACTCTGAAAACATTATCTGTGTTAATATTATATTGTTGGCAGCAAGGTAAAAAGAAATTAATATAGCTATTTCACAGGACGTGGGACTAGGACTCAAGTGAAATGGGTGATGTGGCTCTGGTTATATATCTGGCTTTTCATAATGTGCACACTTTGTTTTGTTGTTTAAAACAGCTTATGGCTAAGATTTGAGCCACACATCTGGATCTTGGGAGATCTGATGAACTAATTACTTCATCAGATCTAATAGCCCAAGGCATTGTCTGTGTGATTTGTTTCTGGTCTTTCAGAATTGATACCAGCCACTTCCCATTAGCCTTCCATGTGGCTGCTGTGATTCCCAACACCTATTTTCATCTCCTTACAGTTGTGCATCTCTGAATTCACTGGACTAAGTTAAGATGGGATCTACTTTTCTGTTTCTACTTCTCAGTTTCCAGCTCAGTTTTCAAGGTATGATTGGGCAGTTTCCAGCTAACAAGTGGCAAGAGAAGCTGGTGCTCAGAAGAATGTTGTAGAAGGGCTGGTGATGCAAGGAAGAGGAGGAAAGACTTCCAAGCACAAACAGCCACCAGAGAAAAATACAGACATTTGTAGAAGAGATGGAAAAATAGATTACAGAGGCTTCCAACAGTGACAAAGTAGAAACAAAGAGATACCTGGCTGATTTTGAGGTTGGCTGGTATGGTTTGGCTGGTTTTTGTTTTAAGGAAGGGATAAGTTGTGACATCTGGGTACAAGTCTGGTGCTTACACTCATCATAGTAGAGGGAAAGATGGTCAGATAGGCAAGACACATGACAGCAGTGCTTCTGAACGGTCCTGGTGACCACAGGATACTTGTAGAACTTTATTGACACCTTGATTACACTTACATCACACTTAGCTGTACGACTCACTAAAGTTAACATCAGAGTTAGTCATTTTAGTTGCTGCTAGTGGGTGCAGACTTATTTCTATGGTGGGTGCTCCTCCTTTTGTTTTTTCAACCATCAGAATGGTTTTGGCTTCAGCTTCCAGTGTTATACTGATGATAGATCTATGTGATTTATTTCTTGACTACTCAAAGGCATTTAATCTCTTTGCATTTATTTTGAATGTCAACATTTTGAAATGTCTCTATGAAAATCTGTCATTGTTCTCTTAATTTTTTGCTACATTTCTTTTGCCATCTCAACTCTGCTTCATGAAGGCAAGGCATTGCCTCTTTTTCAGGATCATATTACACGTTCTATTTACAAAGCCATCTTTCTATGATGTGAAAACATCCCACAAAGCAAATATACACAGAAAGAGAAATAACAAGGCTTTCTTTTGTAGCATATTTTACTTTCCTCTGGATTTCCCACTGGTAGATTTCAATTGCAAACACAACAGCATTTGATTCAGCTCTTAAAATATACCTTGTTAATAGTGGGTTTCCAATTCAATAGCATAGGGTAGATCCATTCCTGCTTTTGCAATTGTCAGTGCAGTTGGTCTTATGATTTAGTTTTGAATTGGACTTCCCATGGACTTGTCAGTTTTAAAATAAGAGGCTATGTTTTTGAGTGTCTGGACTCTCTTGGAATTATTGAACAGTCTCCTTGAGACTCTTGAATAATTTGGTTTCCAAAGTTTTAATTCAGGAATTTTTAGTCATAAGATTTTACCTGGAATTTAGAATTTATCGGAAAAAAAGTTATAGCCTTTATAGTGAAGAGGAAGAATCTTGTCTACCATTATGCAAAAATTCTTAGAATAAAGGATTATATTTTTCTTAAGTAAAACGAACATGTGGTGATAAGAAATTAAGATAGAGAGTAGGTAGTTTATTACTGGAAAAAAATATCCTAAAGTGATGAGGTATAGCATGTTTCAAAGTTGGATAACATGTCAGCTAGGTGTTGGAAATAAATTAATTTTACCTCTCCCGTCCAGCTCTATGAAGATACTTTCACAAGTCCGTTGGAGAGACTGGTGGTTCTGTTATAAGCACAGCACATTTTTGTGGGATGAAATCTTTAAATGGCATTTTAAAAATTGTTGCTAGCTGATACTTGCCTAGATTTCTTGCAGTAGTCCACCCTCAAAAGTTTGCTCAAGATACCACCTACTGCTTAATTTCCATTTTCTAAGAAGTCAGTCTTTTTATCCCCTGCCACTACACTGGGTTGATCTGTTTGACTGATTGTAAATTATGATGTGGAAAATGCCTTGCTATCTAGTAGGTTATCTCTGCTTTTGAAAAAGAAAGTACGTTTGTATGTATTGCTCTATGCTTCTTCACGCCATTTGATACTATTGATCACAAAACCGTCTCCCTTGCCTCCAGGAAGCTTGAGGGGTAAACAGAAACACCCTTAAATTACTTAGATCCTTCATCTCAGATTAAAACCAGAATTTTGATTTGGGCAAATGGTTTTCCATCTCAGGAACCTCCCCTTGAGTGCCTCTACAAGGGTTAGTCCTCTTATTCCCTTATACGTCTATGTGACTCCACTGAAAATTGGTTTATAAATGCTGGTAATTTCCAAAGAAACAATTTATAAGCACCAACTTTTTCTCACTGATACATAATTTAAAATCATGCCTTTTTCCTTATTACTTCTCTGTTTTTTTTAATGAGAAAATAAGTTTTCACCATCTATGCCTGCTGCCATCACATGGAAAAAATACTTCAACCAAAATCACCTTAAAGGCCCACCTCTGTAATCACTTCTCCTTTTCTGTTATATTCCTCCACTGAAATTCTTCTATCTCACACCATGTTCTTGCCTTTCCTCACAATCTTCGGGTTGTCTGGCCTTTCCTTCTGGGCACACCTAATGTTGCTATTAATCTCACACTACCTATGTCCATCCAGCAGTAACTAACGACATACTGTTTGTCTCCTCTTTCCATGTCTGTGACTTTGCTCTTATGCCATAAAATGTTCCTTCTAAACTGGTAAACTGCAAGACTGCTACCATTTCCTTACATGAATCATTTTTTTTTACTCCCCCTGCTTACTCTCCCTGCTCCCCCCCCTACAATGCCTACAGGAAATCTAATTAAGCACTGGATCTATCTTTCATCAAGCAAACATCACCATCAACTTCAGTACAGGTTGGACTGGACTGTAAACTTGCTTACTCATTATCTGAATGAATTTCAAAAATGTCTAATTGATTAAAAGTCAATGGGACTTGCTTTTCCAAGTCCTCTCAGGGCTTTTGAAAATCCCTTTCCAGATCTTGTCAATGAAATCAGAAGTCAAACCTGCCATCAACAAGTAACCACTTTCTATTTCTCTTAGTAGAAAGACATGATGTCTTCACAAGAATAAAGTGGATTCACATCACTAGATCTTATGATTCCTTGGAGGCTATTTGACTTCTAATTTATTGAGTGCTCAATGTATTTTATTTGATGGGGGTTGATATATTGTAAATGTGAGACTTCATGAAAGTAAATACAATCATGTGGGTAAGGATTCTGAAAACCACCACAATTATAGGTACTGGAGAATATTTGGAATCAATTGCAAGCATTTGGATCATCATTAACTGTTCTGCTGGCCAAATTTGCTTTAAATCAAGTAAGTGACAAAGAAGTCAGCCCTACTACTTGGGAATTACAGTGCTGCCATTTTGGGAGTGCCAGGAAATGTGATCACTCAGAGGAATAAAAGTATGCTAAACAATAAAAGAGTGGGGTAGATTATGAAAGGCCATGTCTTGGGCAGTGGAAATTAGTGAGCCTGACTCTACCTCCCACATGAAGCAAAATTCATGTCATTCATGAGACAAAAGAGGGCAGGTAGGAGCCAGCACTGCTCTGTTCATTATAACAGCTTCCCTGCCACCAGCAGGTTGTCACTGCACACGTGACTCCCATGCGTTCAGGAGGCCCATGAGACCTCCACCATGCTCTGACCTGTTGTAAGGAAATGGGAAATCAATCAGTTATGCATTTGGCAGAAGCATGTATTGTTCTAGAAGTAATCACAGCAATCTACCTAGAATCTCTATTGGGTCTTTTTCTCCTCTTCCTCCTTCCCCCCACACCAGGCAAGGGAACACAACAGCCACTTTGCTGTCCTGCAAATACTCTTTCCAGAGGTTTTGCTTCTGTAAAGTAAATATGACCCTCTCCCTGTGCCCCTTGCAAACTGCTTGTTTGCAAGCATCAAGGTAATGTCACTTAAATGTAAAAATAGGTGAGAGGCACATTAAAGAAACTTCACCTCCACTTCACATCAACACCACTAAATGTATTGTTACAACAGTGACTAAAACTGTCTAATAATATCATCAGTGGCAACTGGTCAGTTAAAATGTTTTTTAATTGTGACTTGAATGTGTTTATCAGCCTCTTTTTGTGACATTAAAAAGACAGCAAGAGAAACACATGGAGGCATTGTCCTCGAGGGAAAGGATTAATCATCAGTGAGTGAGCAGGCCTAAGCAGATGGTCAGCTAAGCTTTCCTGAAGTCATTTCTTCTATCCACCATTCAGTGTCACTGCCAGAAATGAGAAGTGTTATCTTGACATTGAACATCTTTATAATAAAATCACTAATTGGCGTCTGATACCAAAGGCTTTATAGCTGTAAAATTGCAACAGAAGTAGCTAAGTAGTTGACTGGGTTTCATTCTAATAATTGCTATTTTACAAACCCTTCGTTAACATAGTCAACATTGTATTGTTGTTGTGAGACCTCTCCGCATACGATGTGCCTCCATTAGCTCAGTTCCAAACAGAACAATTGAGAGTGTTTTTAACAGCAAAGCAGATAAACATGTCACTGCCATTGCGCTGTTATTTTCCATGTATATGGGATGCTAATATTTTACAGGAGGTGTTTGCTAGGATTTAGATCTCAGATTTTTCTTGGGTTTTGGCAAGCAGAGAGAGCCTGTCATAATAAATTATCACTTTTGGTCTTGGAAATATATTTTTTATGAAAGCTGAAAATGTGTCAGCATTGGACATCCATAAAATTCTCATGGTTTATTAAAGGTTTCTTTTTCTTTTATCCTTCTCCCTTTAGCCAGCAGCATTTAGAGAAAATACTTCTTTCCCCATTAGCCATCCATTTTTTAAAAAGGTACAACCAGTCTGGGCTGGAAAGAGTTACTTATTACAGCTGTTATGTGAATATAGCTGTTAGGTTTATTACTGTTTGAAATGTGTGGGTCTTGTTTCCATCACCCATTTTCTCATTTAACAAATCTTTTCATAAAGTGAATGGTGAGAGTTATCCTGCAGTATTTCAGCCACTCTGGACCATGTCTGGGTGCAGCTGAGGCTGGGCTCAGGCTCCGCAGTCCATCCCTAGAGATCACCTTTAGTAGTGTGCTTGACCACAGTGCAACCAGTATGATGCTACTGTGCTGGAAACTGGGCCTGATCCAGGGTTCATTTAAAGCAATAGAAAGAATCCGATGGACAGTAATAGCTTTCAAACAGGGCTTTTGATTCTTTTACAGAGAAATCTGAAATTTGCAGAGAGGGTTAATGCCTGGAAAATTATATAAATATGTTATGTCATAATATTATATGTCCCAAAATATTGGTAAAGGGTGTTTTTCCCAGAGATTAGAGCATTAGTGAAAAATAATGATTAACCTTTAAAATCAGATTGGCATTTCTTTTTTCTCCAAATGTAGAATTAATACACATTTTTTAATCATTAGTGTAATTTTCAGGATGATACTTTTGTTCTTTTGGCTGTTGAACTGTTACGGCTGCTAGTAACCCTTCAAATTGTTTGCTTCATTCAAGCATTCTTTTTTGAATAATTCATTAGGCATTATTATCCAAGCGTGGAACACCTCATTTAGCATTGGTGATCTTTTCCTTATGTGTAGCTGACAGGCAATCAAAGTTTTTATCAGTGCAGAAAATTTGCAATTCAGAAATGTAGTTGCAGCAATTAGTAGCTATCAGGTAGCATAGGAAGGACAGCTTCATAAAAAGAGAGAGTTGAATGAGCTCAACTGATGTTAGCACAAAAGTAATGGATAAAACTAACCAGCTGTTTCTAAATTTACCAAATGGAACATTCCTTTCTCTAGGAGTAGAAGCTTTAATTAACTTTGTGTTATGTGTGGCTTCACAAAAGGAGAAGTGACTAGGTGCCCTTCGCTTGATTTTGTAACTGTATTAAGATGTCCTGATACACAGCTCACTCACATCTCACTGCAGGACAAACTTCCAGGCTTTCTCTTTGCTCACCTTGGGTCCACAGGAGAGCAAGGTGGTTTTTGAAATGGACAGCAGATTTTTTTCTCTCTCTCTCACTGATGCAGCAAATGTTGCGGGTTTTATGCTGCTGCAAG
>JAOEHX010016444.1:2308-22195 GCA_025448015.1 Bolborhynchus lineola | reverse complement strand
CACAGGGGCTTGGAGCAACTGCTCTATGGAAGGTGTCCCTGCCCGTGGCAGGGGTTGGAGCTGGATGAGCTTTAAGGCCCCTCATCCCAAACCAGTCTGTGATTCTATGATTCTATCCATTCTATTCCATGATGCTAGGATTCCCTGCAGTATGTGAGTAAACCCCTGCACTGAAACAGGATGAGTGAAACCCAGCCACCCATGCATCTCACTGGACTCCTAACACTGCTGCTGAGCACAGAAAACCCTTGAGTTTGATGGGAGAAGCAATTTCACTCAGGAGTTTACCTGCAGGTGCATAAAGGAGCAATTTTCCGCTTCATTAGGATGCAGCAATGGCTTTAAAGGGCTTTGTGCCAGGGTTGGTGACACTGCTCACAGTCACCCATCCTGCCATCACTGCCTGCATCCTACCCAGCCCCAGCCTCTGTGGCTGTGTCTCCCTGGCAAATGAATTTCATGCTCCAGATTTGGGGGATAAAAGTGAAATGCACCACTGAGAGCTTCAACAGAGCTGTTTGGTGCCTTGAATCCCTCGCTGGGCTGAGATAACCCTTCTCCCCTTGGATGTGTGTGAATGAATGTAGCTGTGGTGGAGGTGATGGATAAAGCTGGGCATGAGAGAGCAGTGCAGGAAAGCCAGGGCTGCTTCGCCATGGGGCTCCATGGTGAGGAGAGGAAAGGAGGAAGTGTTTGGATGAAGATGCTCAGAGGGTTTCTCAGAGCAGAACTGCTCTGTGACACAGAGATGTGAAGCTGTAATGGGAGCAGACACTGCCTGTGCTGTCTCTGCTTCCCATTCATGGTGAAGACCATCCCAGGAGGACGAGGAGACCCCCTGCTCTGAAGGCACCTCCATGGGGAGGTGTATAGGGAGAAACATACCTTTGCCATCACTCCTTGCCCACCATTGTGATTCTCAGACATCTCTTCCCATCCCTGCGTGGGGCAAGCTCATCCTCTTTGGTCACCAAGAGGCCTCCTCAAGCAGGCTTCCAGTGGCCATGTTGTCCTGATGAGTGTCTCACTCAGGACTGAAGTCCAAGTGGTGGCACCTACTCCAGCTCGGCAGAAATATCCCATTGCCAGCAGCTATAGACCAACATGGAGAAACCCTCTATATGGGGTTGGCTGGAGGGAAGGAGAGAGGATGCTGCCCTGGTATTTGAAGGCAGCTTGGAGCAACCTCTGTCCTCATCCTGCAGGCAGCAGTTTGCCCATGGCCACAGCCCCTCTGTCAGTTTAAAGCCATCCCCCTTTTCCTATCCCTATGTAACAAGGGGGAAGTACTCCCAAACCTCGCAGTTCCACAGGGATTTGCACAGTGTCCTGGCTGTGATAGCAGGGAACCGGTCCCAGTGGCAGCAGCATCCTGTCCCATTCCCAAGGACTGAAACCTATCACAAGCCCTTTGCTAACAATAGCAGCACGGCTTCTGTGAGCTGATCAGGGACAAGCACGTGCTGGGCTCAGCAGAGCTTGAGTAAATAACAGCAAATGCAACACAGCAAATTAAATCCCAGCAGGGACACAGAATGCCAGCAAATATCCCAGAATCTGTCTTCCTGCTGAATAATTCCCATTTACTGGCAGTAAAACAGAATGGTGTCAGTGTGGGTATTTACAAATGTGTCTGTGTTAAATGTGAAGCTGGTTTGGAAGATGTGGGGGCAAAGATGCTCTGTAAGACAATGGGAGACAAAGACAGTGTATACCCATCATTCCCTCCCTGGAAAAGGACCAGGAAAGAAAAGGGATGTGGAGATGCGCCCAAAAGCTCTTTCTATCTTGCACCAATTGGCGAACCCAAAGTGCAAATGAAATGAGCCCAACTCTGTGCCTCCCCGTAACGAGGAATGTGTCAGGGATGACACATCCCAGCAACCTCACAGGAACAGAACAGGAGGAAATCTGCGACTGAGAAGTTCAGAGATGGGAATGAAAGGCGACATTGGTGTTGAAACCCATGAAAGCGACCACGGGTGATGAGGGTGAGGCACCAGCCCTGCTCCGGCACAGGGCAGGACCTGCTGCTCTCCAGAGGTCCCTGCCAGCCCTGAGCCCTTCTGGCTTGGGAAGGATGGAGCCCTTCTCCCTGTTCCTGTGATGAGGTCTCAGAACTCCCTGCCTGCCTCAGGATGATGCCAGATGCAGGAGCCCTTCTTGGAGGGGTCCCCACCAGCTCCAGCACTGCAAGATACAGTGAAGGGATTGGAGCTCCTCTGGCAGTACCAAAACCATCCCCAATGGAGATGAGGCACTGCAAAGGGTGATGTGGAGGAGCTGGAGCTGTGGGTGCTGTCATGCAGATGTGGAGTTCACCTCACCCTACATCTGCGCTGGGGACCTCTGCCCCTGGGCCAGCTCCATAGAGAAAGGAAGGCTCAGGGGAGACCTCACTCCCATGTTCCAGTGTTTAAAGGGTGGCTCAGAGACGATGGAGACTCTCTCTGGCCAAGGAGTCCTATGGGAAAGCCGAGGGGTGATGGGCACAAGTTACTGCTGGGGACATTCCCAATGGACATAAGAGGAACATTTTTTCCAATGAGAATAAGCAGCCATTGGAATAATCTCCTCAGGCAAGAGGTGACTCCCCAGTGTTGAACACTTAAGGTTGGGCTGCACAGGGAGCTGAGCATCCAGTCTGGGTCATGCTGTGCCTGGAGAGGTTGGAGCAGACGGTCCTTGAGGTCCCTTCCAATGGGATTCCAGGATTCCCTGATTCAAGGTGGATTTGCTAATGGCAAAGGCAGCACAAATCCAGCCTGAGGACATGGTGGAACGTCCAGCACTGAACAGAACTGGGTTGGTTTGGGTGGTCATTTCTGAAGGAGCACTGAAGGAGCCTCCCTGCAGCTCTGCAGGTTAAGGTCAGCAGAGCCATAAGCACAGCTTGGGACTGTCCCCATGTGCTGGATGACCTTGGTAGTGGCACTTGCCATCATCATGCATCCTTGGGAAGAGGAAAGTGCCCATTGCATGGGCTGAGGTGGCCTTCCCTGCAGGAGGGGAAAGCACCCAAGAGCAGAATTGCCTCAGAGCACAGAGGGAAGGACCTGCAGGGGTCATGGGTGAGGGAGTGATCCCCATTTGACATCTTGTTCCTGCTGCTTCCCAAGCTCCTGTGGGATGCTTTCTGCTCTCTGCAAGAGCAACATCTCATTAAACCTGCCCACAGCTCCTTGTTGACCCATGTGAACCACGGGTCTGTCTCTGCTGGCAGTTGTCATAGAATCATAGAATCCCAGAGTGGTCTGGGTTGAAAGAGACATTAAAGCTCCTGCAGCTCCAACCCCTGCCACAGGCAGGGACACCCTCCACTGGAGCAGCTTGCTCCAAGCCCTGTGTCCAACCTGGCCTTCAACACTGCCAGGGATGGGGCATCCACAGCATCTCCGTTCAACCCATTCCACTGTTCCACCACCCTCACAGAGAAGAATTCCTTCCTAAGATCCCATCTTCATCTCCCCTCTGGCAGGTTAAAGCCATTCCCCTTGTCCTGTCCTTACAGGCCCTTGTCCAAAGCCCTTCTCTAGGTTTCCTGGAGCCCCTTTATGCACTGGAGCTGCTCTAAGGTCTCCCCTTCAGGAGCCTTCTCTTCTCCAGCCTGGCTCCAGAGCAGAGCTGTGGGGCAATGCAGTTCAGCTCAGGGAGTTTGCAGACAGGATCTCACGTCTTTGCCAGTTTTACTCCTTCTCTGTAGGATTTTATGCAGCATATTGAATAACATATGCTATGGGCCTCCCTATGGACCATGCCAGAAGTGGAGCATGCTCTGCTATAGCAGATGACCAGTTGCGATGTGTACTACAGAAACTGATGCCTTGTGTCCTCAGTGGGGATTTCCTATTGTAGCACCACCTCTTGTGTGTTTGGGAAATGTTCCCTGCTTCAGACAGCTCCAAACCAAGGACAGGAGTTCAAATGATGAATGAAGTATGAAATACTAAGTACTTAAAGCCTGTTCCCCAGTGGGGACCTGCCTGCAGACATGTTATTTGAGTCCATGGAGCAACATCTGCCAATAGAAGTCTGGGGGAAGGTGATCCCAAACCACAACTTTTCTACTTTGGGGTTTTGTACACCATAAATACCTTCCTAATAGTTCTTTTCCTCTATCTTTACTGTGCTTGGACAGGAGTGAAGACTGAGGAGCAGGCTGATTACTGACTGCTTCTAAAGAGCTGTAGGACTTTGTGGTCCCATTTGTAAGGAGCAGCTGCAAGAAAACACATGAAAGCAAGGAAAAGGGAGCAGCCAAAAGGGTTCCAGTGCCTGACCTGCTCCAAGGACAAACCCAACCTTTCCAAGGGGAAGCTATTGCAAACTGAAGAGCTGGAGATGCTGCAGGAACTCTTCATGCATTGTAGGCAAAGCCTGAGTGAAAGCCTCAAGAGCTCCATGGAACAGAGCCTTCCTGGAGCAATCCAGATGCTGTTTGCTATACATTATCTGTAGCTTCTGAGTAAAAAAATCAATCAAAAGTAAGATTTTCCATCTGCACACATGGTCTGCCCAGGACCATGGAGCTGCTCACCTCAAGGATTGCACACAGAGCACCTGCACACCAATTTGCTTGTTTCCCTCCCTTTTATTCCCATGGGATATTCAAAGGCAGCTCTTTCCTGCTTTCAGTCTAATCCATAGATCAGCAATCAAAACATCCCAAAATCTGGGGGGAAGACCAGTAAGATTTACTTCACTGTGAGCTGGGAATGATGATGACCACTCACATGGAAGAGGGGTTGAGCGAAGGGTAGTTGCATAGAGATCATAGAACCATAGGGTGATTTGGGATGAAGGGACCTTAAAGCCTATCCAGTTCCAACCCCTGCCATGGGCAGGGACACCTTCCATAGAGCAGGGTGCTCCAAGCCCTGTGTCCAACACTGCCAGGGATGGGGCAGCCACAGCTTCTCTGGGCACCCTGTGCCAGCGCCTCAGCACCCTCACAGGGAAGAACTTCTTAGGATCTCATCTATTCTAAACACTGCTACAATGAAGAGGGAACTGAAAGCAGAGCACAGGAGAAGTTCCAAACTCCCTCTGCCAACAAAAGAGAGGCAGAGAGTTATAAACATCCAGGAGGAAACACTGTGGGTCACATTATGGGGCAATGGTGGGACAAGGATCAAGCACTGGAGCAAACTCCAGCCCAGTGCAACCGTTGGGGGGTGCAGCTGGCATGGGGAAGGGAAGAACCACTGATATCTTGGGCAGCACGGAGGATTAATTCGTGTCACAGCCAATGTCCTTTTCCCATTATCTAATATTAATGGACTGCAGAAAGCCCATGTTATTACCGAGGGATGCTGCTGCTTCTCTGTGCCAGGTTTATTCACACCCTTTGGAAGAAGCTTCTCCTGCTCTCCCAGGAGAAGTTCCAGGCTGGGACACTCAGAAACAGCAAGGAAGCCCAGTGAGAAAGGAGATTATATTCTGGAAGTCCACGGACCTGCAGCTGGAGCCACATCTGGCCTCAGCCAAGCTGCCTGTCTGCATTACAGTGCCTGGCCAGCGAGCTCTCTCCTGCATCCCTGGGAGCCATCTTCTCCCAGGGTTTCTCCAGCCATTCACACACGATTGATCTCTCCCAGAGGATATTCAAGTGCTTTGGAAGCATATTTTAAGCCAGAAATTCCCCTTCATAGAACCACAGAATCCTGGAATGGGTTGGGATGAAGGGAGGTTAAAGCACCTCCAGCCCCAACCACTGCCATTGCAGAGACACCTTCCACTGGAGCAGCTTGCTCCAAGCCCCTGTGTCCAATCCGGCCTTGGACACTGCCAGGAATGGGGCAGCCAAAGCTTCTCTGGGCACCCTGGGACAGCGCCTCAGCACCCTCACAGGGAAGAGCTTCTGCCTCTGATCCCATCTGATTTTCTGTCTCTGCAGTCTTACGCCCCTGTCTCCATTTCTCTTTAAAACAAACATTTTCAAGGCCTGGGGGCTAATGGCAGGTCCTGAGGTGGGTCATGAAGCTCCAAAGACCACATTTAGGAGGGTAATAGCTTGAGACACCAAGAGTTTAATCCCTGGGATGGCTCAAGCCAGGGCACATGCATATGGGTCTAGTTAAAGCTGAGCTATGGCTACAGCATCCCCAGGGAAACACTGGGAGCAAACTGGAGCCAGGAACCAAGAGGAAGGGGGGTTGGGATCTATTTTTGACCAAACCAAGGTCCCCCAAGACCCAAAGCTGCTGCAAAGGGGAGGCAGCAAAGCTGGCAGCCGAGCAAGGCTGAAGGGCTGGGTGAGGAGTGCAGGGGTGAGCCAGGATGAAGCACTTTGGAGCCTGGAAATGCCACCTAAACTAGCAGCATGGGTGGGAAAAGCAAGGAAACAGGAAGAGTAGGAGGGGAAATGAAGATAAATGAGGATATGTTGCAAAATAACCAAATAATAAGATCCTATGTGGCACTTGGGAAGTGGGTCAGCAGTGGACTCAGCTGTGCTGAGTTAATGGTTGGACTCAATGTCCTTCAAGGTCTTTTCCAACCTAAATAATTCCATGCTTCCATGACTCTATAATAAACAACAAGTAGAAGGAGGGCTCTCATGGCAGACAGATGCAATGATGGAGTCCACAGCAGGGAGGAGATGCTCCTTTGCAATGCTTTTACCCTTTCTAGCATCTTCTGCCTGAGCCCAAGACATCAGAGACTGATGCAGGGAAGGAGAGAGTGGAAAAGAAAGTGTAAGTCATGAAATACCTGCACTCTGCTGATAAAAGGCCTTTTGGTGCAGATATATATGGTTGGAGCACTGGTGAGAAATCAGATCCTGATGGGACCCTGAAGTAAGGATGCTCCATTGCCCACTGGAGCTGTATCATCAACAGCAGGCAAGCTGCATTGCACTGCCTCGAATGGGAGCTGTGGAAGGTTATCATAGACTGCTCGCAGGGTGAAATATAGATGTGCATTTTGATAAGCTCTTGAAGCAGCTCAGCTCTGGCCTGTCTGTAGCTGAGTACCCCTGATGCTGCTCAAAACCTGACCAAAATGTCTCTTTTTTGCCTCATTTGTTCTTATTCTTTGATTTACTCCAGCATCCTTACTGGAATTTACCTTTTAGGACCTGGAGCACTAAGTGCAGCAGTGAAGAGCTCATATAACCATCGAATGGTTAGGGTTGGAAAGGACATCAAGATTATCTGAAAGGACCTACAGACCATGTAAAAGGACCTTAAGATCATCTAAGCGTAGAGGTTAGACATGAAGCAGCAGGACCTGAGAGCATCAAGGTCTAGAGATCCCATACTTTTTAAGGTGCACTGCAGGGGTTCCACTGGAGAAAGCCCATGGCAAACCCTGTGGAAAGGTACCTGAGCACATACCCAGGTGAGACAGGAAGGAGGGAGGGAGGGATGTGCCCTTCTGACACAGTAACTGCCCAAAAGCACCAGAGATACAGCAGATCCAGGGGGAATCCCTGCACACACCTTGCAAACACCTTGGGCATAACATACCCAAGAAAAACCTGCTCAGGAACTGGAGCAGTAACAGGTTTTTCAGCCTCCGTAGATGGACATTAAGCATCCTTGAGCAACCCGGAGCCTGCGCCCTGAAGTTTCCCAGATAAACCTCTGCTCTCTGTCCCTGCAGCCTGGATGCATGGCTAAGGATGGGGCAGCCTTGCCCCTGGTTGAGCAGATCCCACTGGCACAGAGTGCCCAGAGAAGCTGTGGCTGCCCCATCCCTGCAGTGCTCAAGGTCAGGTTGGACACAGGGGCTTGGAGCAACTGCTCTATGGAAGGGGTCCCTGCCTGTGGCAGGGGTTGGAGCTGGAGGAGCTTTGAGGTCCCTTCCAACCCAATCCAGTCTGGGATTCTAAGATTCCACGCTGATCCGCAGGGGCTGGAAGCAGAGGGTACAACAGCCTCCAGCCAGGGTGGGATATCTCCCCACAGCATCCCTGCATAGCCAACCCCATCGTCTCCATGCCCACCTGGGACAACCAAAACCCAACAGAAGCACAGAGCATGGCCAACGCATGATCCGCTGGGTTGTGTGAAGCACAGAGCCTTCTGCCAGCTTTTAACCTCATAGAATGGCATGAGCTGAAGGGAGCTTAAAGCTCCTCCAGCTCCACCCCTTGCCATTGCAGGGACACCTTCCATAGAGCAGTTTGCTCCAAGCCCCTGTGTCCAACCTGGCCTTGAGCACTGCAGGGATGGGGCAGCCACAGCTTCTCTGGGCACCCTGGGACAGCGCCTCAGCACCCTCCCAGGGAAGAGCTTCTGCCCCAGAGCTCATCTCAGTCTGATATCTCTGGTCCTGAATCAATCTCATCTCTAGCTGTTGGAAATCAAGGCTTCAGAGACATAACAGCTCCACCATTGCAAGACCCAGGAGACACCAAGAAGCCTTCTTTCCCCCAAGGTCAGGTAGAGAAAAGCTCAGCAGGATGCTGCTGGAGCAGGCAGAGGCAGCAGCTCAGCCCTGAGCACAGGGTTTGGCCCAGGCTCTCCCCCTGAGCAGCTACTGCACAAGAGGGTTACAACCACATAACAGACAAGAGGAATGCAACCCATCATCGGCCTGTTTGCATCTTCACCCACAGCCTGCAGAGCTGCACAAAGGCTCTTCCCTCAGCATTAACCCTTCCCTGCTCCTTGCCACCAGTCTTCCCAGAGCCAGGAGCTCCCATTAGCTTTTCATAACCAGCCATAGAATCAGCTGGGTTGGAAAAGACCTTCAAGACCATCAAGTCTGACCATCACGCAGGAGCAGTGCCATGGTCCTGGCACTGCTCTGGATGGGTGTCAATCAGCTCCCCTCCAAGCAATGCACTGCTGGAGAAGCTTGGGTTTGGCCAAGGACCCAACACTGCCAGCTCAGGTCCATGCCTGCCTGGCACCCACCCTGAGAGCTCACCAAGACCTGGGATGAGAAGAGGCATTGCCATAAGTGAAGAAGCAGAAGTGCAAGAGAAATGAGCTGTGGCAGCCTCAGGGGCTGGGAAAGGTCCCTGCAAAGGGAGGATCAAGCAGAGCTGCTCCAGTGGCACAAAGGACTCAGACAAATAAGAAGCAGAGAGGAAGCCACAAAACACAAGTGTAGAAAGCACAACGGGACGGGCGCACGGAACACTGTGGTCATTCCTGGTTTTCCTCCCCTTCAGCTTTTAACCTGCTGGAAAACTCCAGCTCCGGAGCCAGATGGTTCAAGGAGTCTTGCGAAACACCACAGGGAAAAGCAGGACGAGAAACGTCCCATCAGCTGATCCCTAATCCCTGCAGCTCCGTACCAGCCTCAGCCTCAGCAGCTCCCTCCTCACCCAGGCTGCTGCTGCCATACTCACAGTTCCAGGACTCTCCCGATCCCAATCCCACTGCACTGAGAGCACTTTTCCTCTGCCAGCGGCTGCTGGGGCCATTCAGTACTTTTACTTCCAGCCTGGAGGTGGGGATGGCTGTGGGGAGGTGGGGCTTAGGCTGCAGCTCCAAAAACCGGAGTACGTTTGAACCCGAACTGTTGCAGCCTCTCTGGATAGGATCTTTTGGGTCTCCCCTGAAGCTGCAGTCCCAAAGGACAGAGCAGCCCCTGCGCTTTGCTGAGACAAAGCTTCGAACACTGCTTACACAGCCCTGGTCCAAACTCCATCTCCCATCCCCGCCACACAAGGGTCCCATCCCTTCGCAGTGATTTCCCAATTCGCTTGCCCATTCCCTTTGCTTTATCTGCATTTCTTCCTTTAACGTTCAAAGCTCTGGTGTTATCCTGGGGTTTGTGATCAGGTTCTTTCTATAAACGTGAATTATTTAGTTCTCAGTGGCTCTCCTTATTTCTTTCTGCACCAATCACTGAGGCATTTCCAGATAAGAGCCAGAGGAGTCAACAAACAGCCCCAGTTAAAGCTGTCAGAGGAAAACTGGGATTTTCTTCCATGGGGATTCTTTTCTGGTTGCCCACAGAAGCTGTGGCTGCCCCATCCCTGCAGTGCTCAAGGCCAGGTTGGACACAGGGGCTTGGAGCAACTGCTCTATGGAAGGTGTCCCTGCTGGTGGCAGGGGTTGGAACTGGAGGAGCTTTAAGGTCCCTTCCAACCCAAACCAGACTGCGATTCTATGATGTTGCACTGTGGGGACCAGGGCAGCTGCAAAGTCACATCCAAGGGGAACATAATGTACCAGGAGGAGAAGGAGAGACATTTGGTGGGTACCCCATTCTCTTTTCATCCCCAAAGCCACAACAGGCTCCCAGATGGAATCTCCAAATGGGATACTTTCAACTCGTGGTCTATTGGCAGCAGAGAAAGGCACAGCCACATTTTCCTCCTGCCATTTCTTGTTAGGGTCTGAAGGGTGGGATCTCCAGCCCTGGGAAACACGGCAAGCTGAGCAGAGGGATTTGATGTTTCCAAAGGAAGATTAGCTGCTTTCCTGCTCAACCTCATAAAGCAGCAATTAACAAGCACTTCGTTAGCTAGAGCAGCAGGAAGTAGGAGACGGCCAAACCAGTTCATTCAAAGATACTCTTTGCCCAAGCGACCCTGGGCTGTCCTCCCAAGCAGGGCTGCACCAGGCAGATAGTGCACTGCAGGGAGTAGCAATTTCCTCAGCTCCCGTTGGTTCTGCAGTATCTCAGGAAGGCTTTATTAGATCTAAGGAATGTATTATTAATGTTTCACAGCTACATAATTCCTTTCTATTCAGAGCATGCAAAGGTTATCCCCCAGGACGCACAAACTGTGCTTAACTTGGGGGTGGGAGCTCCTCGATAAGCAGGGGATAACAGGGGAGACTCTTCATCTAGAGAGGAGCAAGAGGCAGGCACTCAAGGTGGTCCAGATGAGGGGTTCATCACCCCTCATGCCTATAAAGCACCATGGACACCCTTTTCGGCATCAACATCACACTGCGCTATTGCATGAAAGAAGAGCACCATCTATTGACACCTCTTCCTCAGCACCTCATTTCCTGGGAGCCAGCTCGAGTTTTGCCAGTGCGCAGGTTGCTGCTCCATCCCAGACCTTGGGTGTTTGTACCCTGAAAGGCCGAGGAGCATCATCTTCTTGTTGCAGGTCCGAGTTCAATGGCTCAGCCCCGGGCTGCACCTCCATGGTCAGACGGGCTCCTCCTGCTGCCCCAAAGGCTGTTCGCCCATCTTTTCCCTTGTAGGATGCAAACAGCTTTATGCAGCTACATATGAATTGATGCAGCATCGTGTGGGAGAGGGATGCAGGTGAAGCACTGACACAGGGTGCCCAGAGAAGCTGTGGCTGCCCCATCCCTGGCAGTGCCCAAGGCCAGGCTGGACACAGGGGCTTGGAGCAAGCTGCTCCAGTGGAAGGTGTCCCTGCCCATGGCAGGGGTTGGAGCTGGAGGTGCTTTAAGTTCCCTTCATCCCAAACCATTCCATGATCCTAAAAAAGCCCCTAGAAGGAACGCGTTTCTCCCGGCGCAGCAGCCCCGCGGGTGCCGGCTCGCAGCCGTCTCCTGCCTGCTGCTGCCACACTCTGACCAAGTGCTTTCCTGCAGCTCTTTCAGCTTTTAGGTCGCTGCAAGTGTTTGACCTTCAGATTTTTGCACCCGAGACCCCCAGAGCATCCCTTGTAAGTGGAAGGATCATTCCTATGGAATGCTGAGCATTAGGAACATCTCAGGAATAGAACCTGAATGAGCCACATGCAGCGCTTTAATGCCAATCTCATTACAGTCCATTCAGTGGGGTTCAATCCTCTGGAGGATGCGGTGGAAGGACTAGTTCTTGGAATAATTGAAACCAGTTTGCAGCTAACAATAGGAGCACTTGCTTCCATAGAATAGCAGAACAGTTTGGGCAGCGTGGGACCTTCAAAGATCATCTAGTCCAACCCCAATTTGTGCAAAGAGATCATAAAATCTCACATGTCTGAGATTATACATGTCCACGAGTGAATAAATGGAGTCTCCCAGCCTGGAAGATGCCACGTGAGTGAGCTCATATCTGCCCAGGCTCTGCTCGTTACTCCAGCTCTGCTCTTGGTCCAACAGTTAAGGTGGGTTTGCAAAGGAACAGCTCTTTGACCTGTATGGGAAATGGGGCCCATTTCCATCTGTGGGGCTAAGACCGATGCATGTGGGGTTAGGAAGAAATCCCATCTGGATTAGGGCTGGGATTTCCCATCTGAGCTCTGCTGACGTTGTGCAGGGAGCCAGCCAAAATCCGGGGCAAATGCTTGGAATTCTGCAGGAATTGTTTGCACAGATGGGGTCTAAACTGGGTGTTTGGAGGCCACCAGCAATAAACAGCCACTTCCTATATATTGGGAGCTGCTTTGGAATCCTTGCCTTGCCTTTTAATGCTTGTAGGAGTTGCTCTGAGGTCTGTCAGCAATGCAGACGTCGCTGCAGGGTGGGTTCAGAATAGGAAAGCCAAGGACAAAACCAGAGGCTGAACTCACGGTTCCCTTTTCCTGTCCCTGAACCAAGGGACTTTCCTTCCTGTCCTGGAGAAAAAGGAATCCTGTTGGCTGTGCACATGCAGTGGGAAGTGTCCTCATTGTCCTGCTGCTGAACTTCACCCCGAAACTCTTCTAGAGAAGCTAGGAGGGATAGATGCAACTGAAACATCAATCCTTACGAGTGGGCAGCGCTATAGAGAGCAAATTGCCACAGAGCTGGGTTTCAACATCTGCAGGAAGAGCTGGGAAAGGCCAGAGAGAAATCCTGCCCTGGGTGAGGCAAGGGAAAGGAAAAGAAAGGGGAAAAGACCAACTTTCCCATTGAGTTGTTGCCAGCCCACTCCCATGGGCACGACTCTTCTGGGAGAGCATTGCCTGATGTGTGAGATACCTCCAGCCTAGGAAAAAACCTCTCCAAACAGGAGAATGGGGGTGGTTGTTTTTATGAATAACACAGAAGGAATAATGCTTCCTGAAGGATGTGCTTTGACTTGAAAACTTTCCAGAGGGGATTAACGCCGTGCTCGGAGGTTGCCTGAGCTCAGCGCTTTGATGGTGCCGCATAATTGCACAAAATGCACTTCTGGGCGTGTTTGGAGTCTGTTGATGCACTTCACTCCTCGGGGATGCAGTGTCAGACGCTGAGTTATGGGCAGAGCCAATCACGCTGCTTGGAATTCAGTTTTACAAGAGAAACCAACTTGCAAGTCATGATCCTTCGCAGACCGGTCCTGATCTCCATCCCTCGCTGCATCTGAGTACTAGGTGTTAATTACAAGACTTAATGGCTTGATATAAGGGCATATGGCTGAAATATGAGTATATAAATCACAAGAGTACTCTGAAACATCTGGTTTTCTATTTCCTTTCCTTTTTTCTTTATGAAGCACATCAGACAAGTGGGATCATCGTGGAAAACAAGGCTTTTCCTTGGTTGAGGATGTCAACTTAAATCTGTCACCCTTTCAACATGGCTTTAAAATGCAGAAGGTGTTCTGCAACACCTGCATTGTCCACACAGTCTTTCAGACAAGTTAATGGCATTTGTGATGGCAGCAGATTTATTTAATCAGAGAATAATAGAATTAGAGAATCGCAAAATGGTTTGGGATGAAGGGACGTTAAAGCTTGTGCAGTTCCAACCCCCTGCCACAGGCAGGGGCACCTTCCACTAGAGCAGCTTGCTCGAAGCTCCATCCAACCTAATTGAACGTAATGTATGGAAAACAGCCCCATGACCATGTCCACTGTGAGCAGCTTAACCCACACCTAATGAGGAGATGCAAGGTCCTGCTATCTCCTGCCATTTCCTAAAGCATCTATATCTGTGCAGGCTTCAAATTAGTCTTAATTGCTTCTAATGTCCTAATTGCTGATAGCAATGCCATGAGGAGGGGCAGAGCCTCTCCTCAGAAGGATCCTAGGATGAGAAGCAATTAGCTCCTAAACCAGACTCCACACCCGGTTCACTGCGGGCACCACTGGGTGCTGAATAATTCAGTGAGTTCCTGCTTCTTGGAAGCATCTGTGATTTGCAGTTGCTATTGGAGTGAAGCTTTAGATTAATTTATAGGCAAGAATCCTGAGAAGAACTGTGCTGTTATCAGCTCAATTATAATTACAACACACTTTGTCTTTACTACAGGAGGCCAAACAAATTGCTCGGTGCATAAATGTTGTTACAGGCCTAATAAAGCACTGAATTCCCCCCATTTTCACCACTTTTTCTTGCTTTGGAAGGTGTTTGCTATCGCCTATCAAGTGAAATATAATCCCACCAAGCCCAAACCCAGTCAAATCTAAAGGGATGAGGAAGAATTGCAGTTGGCTTCTAGAATGAAAAAATCTTGGGAAGGAAAGCCAGGCTCTATGGCCCAGCGATGAGACTCGTCCTGGTTGGGCTAAAGTCATTTAAAAAGTAATTTTGCTGTTAAAAAAGTCCATCTGGGAGAATTTCGGTTCAAAATCAGGGAATCAGAGAATCAAATAGGTTGGGAAATGCCCATAAGATTTTCAAGTCCACACCCTGTGTGACTGGGAGATAGCATCATTCCAATAAATGCAGCCCACGGAAGGAATGTGATGTGAAAACCCTCGTGGGAAGAGAAGGACTTCGGGATTTTGCTCTCTGTGATGCCACCAGCTGCATATCACTGAAACTGGAGAGTGATGCTGCAAGGATGAGGGGGCAGGGAAGGGCAGATGGTCTCCAGCACACTTCAAGCTGGGTTTCCCCATAGAAGCAAATACTGCAGGTTAAGGGTGGTTATGGTTTGTTACCATGTCCTCACCAGGACAACCAAGGAACAAGAAAAAACATCCTGGAATTGCTCGGCCCTGACACAGACCTTGTTGGGAAGAAGGAGGCCAGTGAAGATGCAATAGGGTTGCACGATGAGCAGCTCTTCATATAAAGACTTCACCCATATGGCTTTCATCCACAGACCCTGAATGAGGAGCAGAGGAAACAAGCAGGGAGAGCAGGGGAGGAGCAGGACACAGACGAGGACATAGACCAATGCAGAAGAAGGTTAGTCCTAACAGGGGTAGAAAAGAGAAACAAAGATAATGATGGGTCAGTCCACCCAACATCCCAGATATATCTTAATGCAAGGATGCATTTTAATGTATTGTGCTTTGCCTAGAAAGGTTGGACCAGATGATCCTTGAGAGCCTTCAAACCTGGGATTGTGGGATTCTAGGATTCTACGATCCATATTGACTTTCACATCAATGTTCATTTAAAGGAGAACTGCAGCTTTGACCAAAGTAGACACCTGCAGCAGAGAGGAATGGACAGAGCCAGAAATGGTGGAAGAGGACTTTTGGGCATGCTTGGATAATCAAACAAGCATGGAATGGGTTGAGTAGGAAAGGACCTCAAAGTTCCTCCAGCTCCAACCCCTGCCATGGGAAGGGACACCTTCCATAGAGCAGTTGCTCCAAGCCCCTGTGTCCAACCTGGCCTTGGGCACTGCCAGGGATGGGGCAGCCACAGCTTCTCTGGGCACCCTGTGCCAGCGCCTCAGCACCCTCACAGCGAAGAGCTTCTTCCTTATCTCCAACCTGAACTTCCCCTGTTTCAGTTTGAACCCATCACCCTTTGTGCAATCGCTGCAGTCCCTGATGAAGTCCCTTCTTTATTTCCAGGCCATGAGGTTCCCACCCAAATCCTACAACAAAGACTTGGAATCTGCAGAGGTGAGGTCTCTTTGGGGTGGAGGGGGGGT
The DNA here is from genome assembly GCA_025448015.1 of Bolborhynchus lineola. Taxonomy (NCBI): domain Eukaryota; kingdom Metazoa; phylum Chordata; class Aves; order Psittaciformes; family Psittacidae; genus Bolborhynchus; species Bolborhynchus lineola. Next base: position 6,574 of record JAOEHX010016444.1, on the reverse strand, counting down.
TCCTCTGCAACCACTGAGGCTGCAGCATGGATGCAGCTCCTGGCCCCAGCCCCCACCAAACTTTTCCTTCGGCCTTTGGCTTCCAGGAGCGCCGGGAGCGCGAGCAGCAGGACCTGGAGTTTGCAAAGGAGATGGCAGAGGACGACGATGATGGCTTCCCGTGACCCTCTGGCCTGGCTCTACTTTTATAGGTGTCCCGAGGGCAGATGCTGCCTGAGCGGTGCTTCCCCCCCGTGGCCCCGGCCCCTTTTATAGATACCTGCATGTCTGTCCTGTGGGAGGGGGATGCTGGGGGGGGATATCCCTGGGCACGCAGCCTCTTCCCAGCCCCCTGCTTCCCGCAGTGGGATCCCCCTTCCCCAATAACCCCGCATTCTTTTAAGGTCTCTTGTGGTCACGGTGGTTGCACAGAGGAGCCCCTGACCTGGGGCCTCGCGGGGCCACAGTGCTGGGGGGGTGCCGGGAGCGCGGCACCACGGGTGCCCCCAGCTCACGCAGCAATGATGGGCTCAGACTTTGTTAAGCTTCAATTACGACTTTTAAAATAAAAGTTGGAAAACCACCATTTGCACAGAGGGATGACCCCCCCTACACCCCCCCTCATCCTGCTTGGAAGGGCACGGGGGGGCCAGGCTCGGTTGTTGTGCCTCACAGGCACCAGTGCTGGGGAGTGATGGGACCTGCAGCTGCACTGAGTGGGTCCCAGCACCATCAGGGCTCGTTCTCCAGGGGCATCCATAAGTCTTACAGTGTGTCCATGCCTGGCCAGGGGCTGAGGATTAAGCGGGGGGGGGGGCCCAGGGTACCCCCTGTCCCTGCTCTAAGGCCACCCCTGGGGCAGAGCGGGGAAGGTGAGAGCTGGATCCAGCACGGGGGACACGGGGGACACCCTGGAAGCGTTCACTTACGGATACTGGGCAGGGGCTGATGGTGCCCGGCTCAGAGCCCGCACAGGAAGGGTGACCACGAGGCAGAACCGCAGTGGGGTGGATGCTGGGGACAGTCCCCAGGGCTGGACAGCTCCGGTCCCAGGGGGTTTTGTGCTGCCCTCGTGGCCCAGCAGCCACCCACAGGGTTTCGGGCCTGGCCACCACTTCCTTCCTTCCCTGGAAAGCTGACAGTGACTTTGGGCCCCACCAAGCACTGATTCACGTCCCCCCCACCCCGATTCCTGAAAGCACCAACCTGCTGAGATGTCAGCTCCGCTCCGGGGTGGCCCTATGGGCACAATGCGCCAAACCCCCTCCATGGGCGCCGGCTCCAGGAGGGCCACGGTTTCCAGTGGCTCTGGGGAGGGCACATGCAGAGCTGGGGGGTGCCCTCTCTATAAACAGACTCCAGCACCAAGGTCCTTTCACGCAGCCTGAGGGCAGAGCATGTACTGCCCGGCCTGGGAAGGGAAGTCATCGTTAGGTTTCAGAGTTAACAGCTGCCTCATGCCAGGCCCTGGGTGATGCTCACAGATTGCCTGCAGCCACCAATGGGGGCTCCTTTCCCCAGCTGGAGGTCGGAGCAGCTCCCAGAGCCTGGCACTGGCCCTGGGGGCCGTCCCAGTGGTCCCTGTCCCCATCCCCAGGGCCTGCAGGAGGGCAGTGATGGGACCCAGGCTCAGTGCAGAGCTCAGCACCGCGCTGGGGTCACCCTGCCCGGATCCCTGCATCCCACACCCTGGCCCGTGCCGGGCAGGAGCCATCCCAGCTGGCACCGACCCAGCAAATCATCCTGGGAAGCACTTGCGGGAAGCAGCATGAGCCAAACCCCCCACCCCGGTCAGTGCCATAGGCACGCAGTGGGGCGGGAGCAGCCGGCCCCGGGATGGGGCTGCCCTGCCCGATGCTTCCCCGAAGGTGCTGTTCGGGAGGGCCTCAGTCGGGGGGGGTCAGGCCCCTTGGGCTCATGTATGGGGATGCTGAGCACAGCCCAGCCCCGCAGCACCCATCGAGGCAGAATCCGGCACTGCGGCCCTGCGCCAAGTGCTTGGATGGGATCTCACCTTGGCCACCTCCAACTGCTCCCAGCACCGTGAAGGTCACACTGCTGTTGCCTGCCCTGACGCCGGGGTGAGGGGCTCGGGCAGGGGACGTGTGCACATGGGTTGGGAATGGTGATGATCCCGGAGGAATGCCGGCTGTGAAAAGCCACCGTCCCCTGCGAGTGACCCCGGGCGGCCGGGCGGGAGCCGGGTTAATGTGTCACCGAGCCGCCGGCCCCGCAGCGGGCACCCACCGCGCTGCCGGGGCTCCACCGGGCGCCCGCCGCCGCTGCGCTGAGGGGCACCCGCTGCCCACCGGGAAAGCCCCAGGGCAGGAGGGGTGGGCAGCGGCGAGCACCCGCGCCCGGATTTGCATGTTGGTGATTAAGGCAATGAAGCAACCGGAGCTGTTGCCACATCAGTGTGAATCCCCGGGGCCGCTATAAATGCCCTGATCAATGCCGGGGCAGGAGCTGCATCGGCCGGGCCACGCTCACACACAGGAGGAGACACCGAGCTGGGCACCATGTGTACTGTCACCCGTGAGTACTGCAGCCCAGCGCTCCCATTGCTAAAGCTGCTCCCACTGCACCCACTGCTCCCTGCGCTCACACTGCATCCACTGCTCCCACTGCTTCCACTGCTCCCATTGCTTCCATTGCTCTCACTGCTCCCACTGCTCCCATTGCTCTCACTGCTCCCATTGCTTCCACTGCTCTCACTGCTCCCATTGCTTCCAGTGCTCCCACTGCTTCCAGTGCTCCTGCTGCACCCGCTGCTCCCGTTGCTCCCACTGCTCCCACTGCTAGATCTGCTCCCAGCGCTCCAATTGCTTCCAGTGCTCCCACTTCTAAAACTCCTCCCACTGCTCCCATTGCTTCCACTGCTCCAACAGCCCCCGCTGCTAAAACTGCTTCCACTGCACCCCTCACTCCCAACGCACCCACCGCTCCCACAGCACCCACTAAACCCATTCTCCCTGTAGCCCCCGCTGCTCCCACGGCCCCAAAGCCTGCAGCCGATGGCCACAGCACCCCGGCGCTGGCAGCGCACCGGCAGCGCCCGCTCCATCTCCCCCGTTCCCCGGGGTCCCTGCCCCTTCCCCGGGCTGTGTCGGTGCCGCCATCCCCGGGGGCACGGCTGGGGCTGTGCCATGGTGGGTGCTGAGCCGCTGCTCCCGCAGGCGTGCTGGTGCTGCTGCTGTGGGCGCCGTGGCAGGCGCTGCTCGGGGCGCCGCTGGCAGAGCTCTCGGGGGACCACAGATTCCACATCTTCCTCAGCAACAACCTGGAATTCACCCGCAAGATCAAGCGGGACGTGGCCGCGCTGCAGCACCTGGTGGTGAGCCCCGGGCACCGCGTTGGGGTGGCAGCGGGGACCGTCCCCTCCCCTTCCTTATTGAGCCCGCGCACCTCACTCCGGGCACCCGCAGGGGCTGTGGCCATGCACGGTGCTGCTGCTCCCTTGGGGACCTCCCCAGGGCACAAACAGGCCGGGCAGTCCCATCTCCATCACCCTGGGCACCAGGTCTACCCCATCCCACGCCCCAGGGATGGGAGTTGGGAGGGACGGGGTCCTGCAGCCACCCTGACCACGTCCCCCCTTGGCTGCAGTGTGACACCTTCCAGCTGTGCAAGGAGGAAGAGCTGCTGCTGCTGCGGCAGCACCTGAGCATCGCGCAGGCACCGATGGAGCGGTGCCACGGCCGCGGCTTCCAGGCGGTGAGTGCCACAGTCCATCCATGCCACGAGCTCAGCCCCGCGGTGGCCGTGCCGGGCTGACCATGCCATGTTCCCCGCAGGAAGCCTGCTTCAGCCAGATCCGAGAGGGGCTCCGCACCTACCAAAGCTCCCTCGATGCCGTCCTGGAGCTGCTGCCCGGGCACGCTGCGCTGGTGGAGAGCCTGCAGCTGGATGCTGCCAACCTCTCCTCCAACATCCAGCATCAGGTGAGGGGAGCTGGGAGACAGCACAAGCACAGCGAGGACACCACATCCTGGGCTGCATCCCCAGAGCATGAGCAGCAGCTCAGGGAGGGGATTCTGCCCCTCTGCTGTGCTCTGGGGAGACCCCTCCTGCAGTCCTGATCCAGCTCTGGGGCAGCAGCACAGGAGGGATGTGGAGCTGTTGGATGAGGCCAGAGGAGGCCATGGAGATGTTGTGAGGGCTGCAGCAGCTCTGCTCTGGAGCCGGGCTGAGAGTGGGGCTGGGGCAGCCTGGAGAGAAGGCTCCTGAAGGGAGACCTCAGAGCAGCTCCAGGGCCTGAAGGGGCTGCAGGAAACCTGGAGAGGGGCT
>JAOEHX010016442.1:0-10800 GCA_025448015.1 Bolborhynchus lineola | reverse complement strand
AGGACAAGGGGTAACGGGTTCAAACTTAAACAGGGGAAGTTTAGATTGGATATGAGGAAGAAATTCTTTAGTGTAAGAGTGATGAGGCACTGGAATGGGTTTCCCAGTGAAGCTGTGAATGCTCCATTGCTGGTGGTGTTCAAGGCTGGGTTGGACAGAGCCTTGGATGGCATGGTTTAGTGTGAGGTGTCCCTGCCCATGGCAGGGGAGGCAGAACTAGATGATCTTAAGGTCCTTTCCAACCCTAACTATTCTATGATTCTAGAATTATACATATTTTTGTAGTGAACTATATGTGATTAATCGCAATTTGTACAAAAGAAAAGGTAACTCAGACCACAATGTAAAGTATAACATTTCCAGCTTCACAAGAGGTGACACTTTGCCTGAAATGACAGATTTATCTCATGTAATTCATATTTCAGTATCTTCAAGCATCCCCCCTGCTTTGGTTAAGTTATTGACATATGTAATGCTTTTCTGCGTTTCTGGATTGCAGAAGAACATTCTTGAGTACAGAAGGTGCCAGATTAAAAAGCCCCCTTTTAAAAACACTTTCTATTACTGGACCATTAAAAGTGAATGAACCTGACAGCTTATTTGCTATTTCATAATCCTTTGTGCTGACTTTTTGTTTTTTGTATAGTTCATGTAAACAGACATCAGGTTATTTTTTGTTATCTGAACTTTTTGCAGTCACCGCCAGTTCTGGCTCCCTTGCCCCAATACAGTATTTCAGTGTGAGCATTTGCAAGCACAATAAAGCTTCTTAAAACCTAAACAAACAGAATTGGGTAAAATGAAAAGAAAAAAAGAGCCCACAGACAGCAAAACCCACAAAAATCCCAAACAAAGAAAAGGAAGGAAATTCACCTCCACATTTTTTCCCAAAAGCTCATACTGAGTCTAAATTTTATGTGGCACTTCCTTACCACGTCTGATTACACAAGACTGTCAGATTAGTAAGAAAGCCACCAGAAACTAATGGTCACTCAAGAAAAAATATGCAGAGCAACACTTATGATATGCATTCATTTTTCACTTTGGCTTCTGTAGCAATTGGATTCTTATGAAAGGTTTTTTTCTCTGAAAAAGGGGTGGCATTATAAAATCAGAGCTCTTCCAGACACTAACCAAATCCTTGCACTGAAAACTAACTGCATCTTTGGTAACCCCGCATTATCTCATGTCTCTACTGTCTCCAGATATCCTATCCTGCATCACTGGAAATACTAAAGAAAAGATATTGATGATGTTTATAGTGACCAGGGAGAATAAATATCAGAAGCCAAACAATTTAAGAGGATTAAGATTGCTTTTGCAGAGATCTTACTGAACGATGCCTTTTACTCACATTACATATTTGTAGCAGAGCATTATCATTTGCAGGAATTCTTCTTGGCTGCATATTTTCATCTAATGGAATGCTAAAAAGTATTTCCTCTCTGGATAGATACCACAGGACATTACACTGGGACATTACGCCATTACCAAGGATGCCCTGTGAAAAACGGTACTTTTAGCTGTTCTTTCTCCATTTTACTCAGATATTGCATCAGGTTTCAATAACCGATGACTAAATTATTCATCTGCTTCATGTGCTCAAGTGCAGAGCCGTGGATTCTTCTAGTGTGTCTAGATGTGCTGGAAAACTGGTGCAAACTGAGTAAACATTTGCTGAATCCACCCTGTTTTCTATTTCGTATAACCCCATGGCTGAAGAACCGTGGAATCACTTAGGTTGGAAAAGACCTGAAGAGCACTGAATCTAACACTGGAATTCATTCCATGACGGGATTTAAAAACAAGCGTTTACACTAACCCATCCGTTAGCTTGTCTTACCTGAGCAACTTCTCTAGCTATACAGTTGTTAGTCAGAGGAGCAGAGTGTGCCTAACAGTTAGGTTCATGGAATATCTGCTTTTAAGCAGAAAATCTTGTGGTAAAATAAAAAATAAATTTCAAAAGAGCTTTATTCTGTCATAAACCTCCTCCTTCACCCATTTGTTTCTGGTCAAGGACAGACAAATGTTTCTGTTACAGGGTACACGGAAAACTGGCAAGCGTGACATTGTAAAACAATGTTTGGACCTGGAACATGATGGCATTGAAAGTAAAGTCAGCAAAGAGAAAATAATTTTCACTTCACAATTTGACGTGACCTTGTGTACCGTGTTAGCAACATGGTGTTCCTCAGTTTGGATAAGAAAGTTGGGTGTGATTCTCAAGGAAACACTTTCAGCAGAGGCTGCACTCGTTAGTCTCTGTATTTATGAGTCTGTCAACTCTTCCACTGTAAACAGTGATGCTGAGGATTGCACCTCTGCTGAGAAATGCTGCTGCAGAACAAAACATCACCAAGCAGCACCACAGGCAGGGCTGGAAGGTGGTACTCTTTCTCTCTTTCCTAAAACTGAGCCAGTTCAGCTTTTTCTAAGGCTGTGCAAAGCTCAATAGAAAGGGAAAACAGCAAATTCAGGTACTCAAAAATACCTCAGTGATTTTGAGTTGCTATGATCAAAGTGAATTTAAAGTAAAATGAACAATGGGTTGCCTCAAGACATGGACCAGTATCTCTTGTAAAAGGTGCATGAAATGGTTTTATTGAGGCTGAGGCTCAGACAGGTCTTTGTGTATGTGCTTAAGAAGAGTCCATGAAGTTAAGAGTTTGGTGATTTGGGAAAGACTGGGATTAAGTGTAACAGTATCTCTGGAAAAGCCCAATTAACACCAATTACTGTTAGGTAACTGGTGAAAAATGTGAGCCAGAGTCCCCTTCCACGGCAGTTTTATTCACAGCAAACTCAGTGAAATCACCCCAACCTTCCTTCATCCGGATGCCATTTCTACTATGCTCCAGTCCACCAACCCCATCAGCACTGGGGTCTTGCCATTCCCCCGGCCATTTTGAGGTAAGTTTTCTCTTGCATGTTTTTTCCTAATGCAGATGGTCTCAGAGATCCACTTCACATCACAGTCCCACCATCTGAAGGGGAGAAGCAAACCATGTGGTGAGGGGGAGAGGCAGGCAGAAGAGACCAGGGGAAGGGGAAGAGTCAATGAAGTGCATATGAGTGGTGCTGCAGAGAAGTGTATCTTCCAAGCAGAGCCCAAGAGCAGTAAACCTTTCCTCAACCTTTCTCTAAAGCTCTCTAAAGCAGGCTCCAGGGCAGACTCCTGACCTCACACAGGAGAGGACAGGGTGTGCACAGGCATCAGGGGCTGCGAGGGATTATTTTAGGAAGCTGAAATGTTTCCATCACTGGAAGTCTTTGAGAACAGGACAGATGACCAGCAGTCAAGAATAGCTCAATTACAGCTGATCCTCCCTTGGGCCAAAAAGGCAAAATTGATGATTTTATACAATTTTTTGCACTCCTATGATTCTGTGGTTTAAGCAGGGCCATGGACCAGCTGGGGCCATAGATCACATCCTCATTAAGTAACACTGTACATATAGGTTAACCATCATATGCACCTCCTAGTCCGTAGTTTGCATTTACTCTTTCATGCAGTATTATCCTACAACTACAAAGTTACCAGATAGATAATTAAACTTCTCTTGTATCACAAAAAATCTGTTCCTGTAAAAGCCAGGCACAATACTTCTCCCCATAAATTTTCCCAAAGCTAAAAAATGAACTTCCCAAGCCTTACAAGGACAACGCAAGACAATAAACACATTCCTAAGAGAAAAGAATCATAGAATCATAGAATCATTTGGGTTGGAAGGGACCTTTAAAGGTCACCTAGACCAACCCCTGCTGCAATGAGAATACTTTAATATTGAAAGTGACACTGATGCTGTATTTAGTTCTATGCTGGAGAAGGAGAAGATGAGGGAGAGGAATCCTTTTGCCAGCACCACTCCACTTACAGGGAATTTCTCTCTCTGCACCACCATCCTTTCCTGGAAAAAATATTCTTAGAGCTGATGGATGGGAACCCCACAGCAACTATGTAAAGGCAATTAACTCCTGCAGCATTTCTGACCCTAAAAAGGGAAGAGACCCCTTGCCCGTGCCTTTAGGGGAATCTGCAGAAATATGGCTCTCGGCAGCCTTACGTTGCCTCTTGGATTGATGCACACACTCCATTTGTTTGAAGGGATCAGATAATCATGTGAAAGCCCCCTTGGGACAGAAGAGTAATCTGACTAATCTATCTGTTTGATACTGCAGTGTGGATGTCTAGACAGAAAAAAAAAAAACCCTAATCATCTATCTTACACTCCCATCTCACATTCCTTTTGGGGTATGGAAGGTAGTCACATTATTATATGCTTTGGATAAGTGGCCAATGGATTTGAAATTAAAGTAATGTGCAAAGTAGTTAAATCAGATTTAGTGCTCACTGAAATAGATAGTAAAATTACCCAACCATAGCATAAGATGGAGGGTGGTTAAAACCCTAAGAAGATGTTATCACTTTTTCCATTGCCAGCTTTATTTCCTGACACCACAAGAACACAATCTGGGGTAGTTTCCAAGTGTATTTCTTGTTTCTGGAAATCAGATTTAAAATATGCAGTAAGGGAGATAAAAAATAAAAGCAACACTTTATTCCTCAAGAAATCTGTCAGCCACTACATAACAGCACTTAGCAAAAACTGAAGCTATGAAATAAAAAGTGATTTCATAAGCATTCATCAAGAGATCTTTCCTCCTCTAATAATCCTCTATTGAGTAGTATCAATGTCACAACGCTGAGCTAAATGGACTTTAGTCTCAGCTGTCAGGACAGTACCTCTGCTCTCATCACTTCTGATCTCTGAGTCACAAGCTGACAGAGAAGCTGGCTTAACCTATAATTTTCATCACACCAGTTGATCCCTGTCTGCAGCTCTCTGGGTGGCACGAGGTTGCACAGAGGCTCACTGACATTTGCAGGGTTCAGCCCATGCAAACCAGTGAGAGGTCCCAGCTTGTCATTTGAAAGATGTACGAAAAGCAAAAACCCACGCAAAGCATAACTTACTGCCTTTGGCTTTCGAGTGTGCCCACTACTTCAGACTTGAGAAGACTAACATGCTTTTAAAAGCAGTTCTTCTCAAAAACTAACTATTTCAGTATGGGTTGGATAACTTTGACACTGAGAAGAGACCGCTGTTGAATAAATGAGGCACTAAGTTTTCAGCCTCTGTCTAGAAGGGCAAATTGGACCCTGTAAGGTCGCTTCTCCACTGCCACTGGCACGGGCATCAATGTCCAACCAAGGAACAGGCACCGGAGACCCTCTGCTCCACCACTGGGCTTGCATGCTACGTGGTGAATAGCTGGTGCTGAGAAATGCCTGCTGCGCACAGACCACATCTTCAGCATAAGCTCAGAGTCCTCTGGGAACACTCCTGTCCTGCAATTGGCTTTTGTGGCAGCAGGTTTAGGTCAGTACCTTTGAAAGTAAAATTCCACTTGAGTTTTGTTATCTCTTAGTGGCCATGTTAACTGCTTGTACCCTTACTGAAGTGGTCTGAAGGCTGTCAGGTACAGTGGCCAAGTGGATTAACTGAACTTCTGCATTACGCCACTTAAATATGAGTACAGGTCTTAAAATTAGGAGAATCATGTGAAACAACTCGTTTAAAGCTTTGTCAGAGGGTTCACATTGTGCTGGAAAGATCTTTTCATGCCACTCTCACAGGATGAGTATCAAACTTGTACTGACAAATACAGCAGTGATTTACAACTTCTAATTCAATGAGAAATAAGCTACAGGGTAGCACCCATGTTGGTACAAAGCCTTGCTTTCCTTAGAGGGCTGCTGCAGTGCCTGGAGCATGCAGCACTTCTCTGTAGAAGTATTGCTCTGAGGCATCTCTGGTCCTTAAGTCACCCTCCTCTGCAGCGTTAAATGGAGCTTATCTATGAACCATTCGAACACCAAAGCCCACCACAGCCTCCAGTCAAGGCTTTTGCCAGTACCTGCTTCCCCTTGGGGCCAGAGAAACGTGGCTAATTCCCTTCTCTCCAGCCTGACAGACGTACTTGCTCCTGAGCCTGGATGGACATCTTGAAGTTGTTGATTGCATTTTTGGAAGACCATGTATCTTCACCTTGTCCAGTCTTGTAGCAGAGTCAGGCCAGACAAAGAGTGACTATCTTCTGTCAGCACTACCTCCATACTCTCTCTGACAGCCCACATAAGCACACACTGAGCAAGGAATCAGCCCACCAACCTGATGAAGGGCTGTGGGTTGCCCCAGGTGAGGCAACAGCTCCTGATTTCAGCTGGAAAGTGTTCATTGACATGACATCAGCGTATGTTAGTCCTTCTGTGACTGTGTTGCATTCATTTTTAAAACCAAACACTACATTCCTGAAAAAGATCTACTCCCTTCCCCTCGTTCCTTTATTCTTATCACTATTTCTGAGCTTCCACTGATTTCTAATTCCTCCCTCATACCTGCCCTTTGCTTCCTGTGTCTTTGGAGTCCTTAACCATCATCCCTATGTCTCTAGTAATTTCTGACACCCCTGACTTCTTTGCCTCTCTTTCCTCCTTGCTTTCCCTTTAGCTTCCCTTTCTGAATTTCCCATAGATACAGGACATATGGGAATTCAAGTATCCAAATGGAAAACTCTGTTTAACATTGACCTTCAGCTCTTTGTAGTCACCTGTTGACTAGCACAGTCCCCTTCCTTTTCTGGTCCCCAAACATCTTCCTCAGCAAACCTTCCTACTTGTCAGTCTGCTCTAAATTAAAGACTTCTAATAACTTGTTCTTCCTTTTGCTTTCACATTGCATTTCCACAGCACTGTGTTATTTAGATCTACACTGAAAAAAAAAAACCCTCTAGCCGTTCTGCATTCCAGCATCCAATTACTAATTCTGGTGGAGCTAGACATTTCTGTAAACACGGCTGGACTATAGACGTTGTGCTTTGTCCATGCTCCCTTATGGCCCCTGGCGTGCCACTCATCCTATGTGTCTTGGTCTCATCACATCAGGATTTTCAGACTTTCTTTTCTTACTTTTTCTTTGAAGGAACTGGAGTTTTAAAAGACAAGGGGGGGATACAGTATTATTGTTCTTATCCTTTGCCTGCCCCTCTCTTTCCTGCTGCCCAGCTTCCATGCAGCTGTTGAACATTAAAGAAAAACATGTCTCCCACTGAGCAAGTTCCCTACAAATGTGAATTGAGCTTCAGGCAAGAGGAAATGTGAGTCCTGAGGTCACTCCTGAAATTAAGCTCTCGCCTGGCTGCACATAATTCTGCTGTTGTGTTTTAAGGGTGATTTAGGAACAAATATTATGTATTGCCCACAAACAGCACAAAAAGAAAGGAATACTGGTGATCACAGGATCATCATCTGATCTTTCAAATCTCACTACATTTTTCTGGTATTTTCAGTCATGCTTTTTGAGTCTCAGATCCAAGCAGAGAGGGGGAGGACGTGGGATTATGGAGAGAAGATGACCTGCTGGTGCCGATCAGAATTAATACTGGGAGGCCCCTGTGCACTCCATGCTGCTGGTTGCAGAAGACCGAACTTTGCTTTCTGTTTAAAGATGCTGGAGCTACACCCCCCCTGTTCACCGGGGAGTAGTATTTCTGTCGGATATGAAAGCGGCTTCTAATCTACTCTGACCTTGGTGAGAAATTCAAGTCCAAATGTAGCAACATAGAAGCTGACAGGTCAGCCTGAAGAATTTGAAGTGCGGGAGGCTTCCTTCCCTTCTTTCTTTTTGTCTTTCTCTCCTTCTTTCACTTGAAATCTTATCAAAGATCACTTCAAGTGCAGGGGCAGCCTGGCTGGCCATAGAAATGACACTGGCTATGTAATTGTCCCTGCTGTTACAATGGAGGAACAGAGAGCTGGACCTACTGACTACATGCTACTATTGTTATATATTCTTTAGGGTGGAGACCCGTCATTTTACCTTTTTGTGTGTTAAAACTGCAACAGTTGATCTAAATTTTACATCTGTACCTGATGATTTACAGAAAGACTTCTGTCTCCATCCCAGAGGCTATTTATTGTTTTCCAAGACTAACAGACAGACCCACACAAAGGTTGTAGTCTTCACTATTGCTGAAGGTTTCCTCCTTGTCAGGTGTGTTAGTGCCCTCTTACAATGAGTAAGACAAAACCCAGATTATAGACATGATTTATGCTCACTATGCTTCTTGCTTCCTTCCTACATCAGTAAACTTCCTTATGCACCTTGACAACAAAAAGGTTAAAATGCTTTGAGTTCAAGTCCCAGTTTGGGAATTATTTAGAAGTCTGAAAGATGATAGTTATCTTTCTGGCTATCTTTCTTCTGCTTATTTTTCTGGAAGTGATCTTAAATTCGATCATGCTGACAGAAGGTTAAAAGCTTCTGATTAAAATTTTGGATAATGCTTTGTACTTTGTCAATCAAAGTGTGACCAGCCTAAAATTTCTATTGATCACTCACAGCAAAAATGATGAATTACGAATGGCCTATTTACTGTTTGTATTACTGCAGATACAGGCACATCAAGTCATAGACAGACAGCCTCTGTATTTGGTGTTAGACTGGGCAGAAAAAAATCATTTTCCTTGCATTGGAGAATTCAGAATTTCATCACAAAGCAGCAGAAAGAACAGATCTAGCAGCTTCCCCCAGTTCAGGGGCCACATGCACCAGTCAGGAAAGGGAGGAGGCACTGCCCACCTGGGGACCACTGGCGGCTTTGCAGCCCTAGGCACAGGGGCTCACCAGCAAAACTCAGCCACTGATGGGGACACAGGACCCCTCTGTGCCCAGACCCCCTCCTGCCCAGCCTGTAACCATGCAGAGAGGGCATCAGGGCAAAGGGGTGGCTCTCATAGGCAAAACCTGATGTGTCTGAAATAGATGTGGTGGGCTGATGGAAGGATACAGGGAAATTAGGAAATAATGTTTCTGAGTAATCAGTAATCACAGGTCAGCCAAATCACTACCTAACTACTGTCCTATTTTCTGTAGGTGACATGTCAAAGGCATGATTTAATGATGGCCTTGAAGGACATTGCCTCCAGGCATCAGGAGTGGCATAAGGCACAGCACAGAGGTTCCTGTTTGAAAATCTCAAAGGAAAATGAAGGAGGTGGGTAGCTGTGACCATCATCAATACTGAAAGACAGATTATAAATATGGTGGGGTTAGATGAGGAAGCCAAAGACAAGTGAATGTTCTTTGATGGAGAGCCAGAGGAATGCTTCAAGGAGACAGACCAAGGTAACTGACTAGGGAAATCATCCTTGCAGCATCATTCTGGGTGGGCACCAGCAGTGCAGCCCAGTGCTTGCTCAGGCCAGAGGAAGCATGTGACAGTACTAAGACACGATCCTGGTGGTGTCTGTGTTTCCTTCCCAGAAAACATTTTGTCATTTCCTACCTGCAGCTATAGAGGTTTCCCAGGTTGATAGACCCTGCCTGGGGAGTGCATCGCGAGGGGAAGGATTAGATGGCCTTCGCAGCTTCTACACTGGAAATGCCTCCTGGCTTGGCCAAGAGCCACAAAACATGATGAGAAACTGCCTGGGGAAGGGAGAGAGAGGAGCAAATATTCCTGAGGGGTAGGAGAGGTGCACAGGGCAGTTTCACAATCTGCTTACCGCTTGCTGTACCAGGCTCTTGAGAAGCGATGAGGCTGTCCGGGTGGTGGGCAGAGCCTGGTGCCTGCTGGGGCAGCGGCAGTGGTCTCCCTTTGCGGGGGGGGGTATGGTGCGTATGTGGCACCGAGCCTTTGGGAGGGGAGATAGGGATACACAGGCTTGGCAGACACTGCTGGGGTGACTGGCAAAGGTGGGCATCCTTGAGTGACTCCCAGACTTGTGAAGGAAGGTGTTTTCCTCACCTACTGATGAGCACGTATGGAGCAGACTCTGGCAGTTGTCAAAGGGGAATAAAAGCTTACATTGTTAAAGCCCTGAGCAACTTCATCTAAGGTTGAAGCTCACCCTGGCTTGAGATGGAACTTCACTAGATGACCTGTGGAGGTCCCCTCCAACCCAAATTATTCTGAGTCCACTCTAGATGCAAATTTAACTTTCAGACCTGTGTTTCTGCACCTACTGCCTCCAAACCCTCCACTCTTGATGACAGCAGGAGTGCCAAGGCATTTCTGAACACTCAGTATGCTTGGTCCCAAGCTAGGGACTTTCCTTCTGAAGACAAAAGACCCTCACTTACCTGCTGCTGGGATAATGGGGTAATGGCATTGCAGGGACCTTCTGTGCCTCTTTATCTCTCTCCTCTGGGCATTCCTCCCTTGATGAGGAATTTCCTCAGAGCACTGCCTGAAAGGCTTTTTGGGGAGATGCATTTATCTGTATAGCAGATAACACACTGCAGCAGAGGTCACATTCTTCCATCTTTGCCACTGTCACTAAGCTTGCCTCTAAGCTGGTGTCCACACTGGTGACCTGCTGTCCTTGCACCTGCACAGCACTTTATTTACTTTGCTACTATACTGTGTGACTATCAAACTAATAATGTGAAACTAAACTTCAGCCTGGGTGTAGCTTTCCCCTCCTTATCAGGAAAGCAGACTACTCAGCATTATAGGGGAATGACGAAATGGAGTCCTTTAGGTCTCTTCCTTCTTTGAAAACTCATATAACACACTTATATGCTCCTGTGAAGAACTCCCCATGGGCAGGTGATGACAGTAGGGCTACTGAAGCTCAAAGTATTTGTCTAACACCTCCTGCAAAGAGCAGGGTAAGTGAGTGTTGTGGTTTAAGCCCAGCCATAACTCAGAAAGCCACGTAGTCTCAATCTCACTCCCCCCCCCCCCTCCTGCCCCCCCCTCCCGGAGGGATGGGGAGGAGAATCAAAAGAA
>JAOEHX010016441.1:0-37899 GCA_025448015.1 Bolborhynchus lineola | reverse complement strand
AACGACTAAAAACATCAGTGTGTTATCAGCATTGTTCTCAGACTAAAGTTAAAAACACAGCACTGCACCAGCTACTAAGGAGAAAAAAAAAATAACTGCTACAGCTGAAACCAAGACAGTAGGATAGCAAAAAGGAAACCCAAAACTAAACACACCTTCCCACCACCACCCCCCCCCCCCCTTCTTTCCAGGTTCACCTTCTCTCTTGACACCCTACCTCATCCACTGATTACTGCCAGGAAATGGGATTGCAGTCAGTTCATAACACTTCAGGTCTGCTGCTCCTTCCTCGTCATGGTCTTTCACTGCTGCATTGTAGAGTCCCCCCTATGGGATACAGTCCTTCATGAAGGATTGTAAAAGGTTGGACTTGATGATCTTAAAGGCCTTTTCCAAACTAGCCAATCCTATGATTCTATGAATTTCTTTAACATGTATCTTTCCCATAGGATGCAGCTCTTCCAGAACTATTCCAGTGTGTGTGTCCAACAGGCAACAGCTTCTATCAGGAGCATGCTTCTGCATGGGCTCTCCACAGGCTGCAACTTTCTTCAGGTCACATCTACCTACTGTAGCATTAGGTCTTCCAAAGGACCTGGACACTTGCATCCCATACATACACCACTCACCTCTGTGAAACACGTATTTAAGAGTTAATAATAAAATACACATTCATCTCACAACCTGCAAAACTTCACCTAATTCAATAAAAAGATCTCCCTATGTCAAGCTATCTTCACTGCACTGACAAAGGTGGACAACATGCATACACTCCACTCCTCAACCCTTCACATTTTAACAACAAAATATTCCTGGCAAATATTCCACTTTTCAGCAATGTTCAGGCCAAGGTTTGCTTGTTACCTCTCCCAGTTACTGTCCTTACCTACAGCTCCTTCAAACCCCATGTGTGCCACCAGACAGGACTGTGTGGGTTAACCTGACTTCTCACAGCAGCTGCCCCTGCAGCCCCCCGCTGCCAAAACCCTGCCATGTGAACCCAATACAAACACACTTTCTCTTTTTGTGTCATCTACCAATTTTTAATGAAGGACAACTTTATGGTCTTTTTCTCATTTCGCTGATAAACATAATAAAATCATAAATATTAACTAGATTCATTTGTATCCTTTTTTTAATCTATTTTTAACCATAATCCCATCTTAATGACAAATGCATTCATATCTGCTCATTTTTACTGGATAATAAATGTATTTAAAACTTCCAAGTAGCATACCAGTTTTGTGACAAGCAGGAGTTAATCATCTTTGTAGAACTTGAGTACCTTTTTTCATAAACCTTTGATAGTGTTCTCTCAGTTTTTGCCTGTGACAACCCTATGACTTCATTAGTCAGCCTCACTATTCCTGAAGGATTTGCAGCCCCAGTTTAGGGTCTCTTTGAAGTTTATACTTTCCAACAAAATGAAAGAGCATAATTTTTCTCCATCATAAGTCTTTGTGCCATCTGAATTGCAGAAAATAGGAAAGAAGTTGTCTTTTGGTATGAAAATGTTAGCCAAATTATCAGGCAACTTTCTTTTCTCCAAGTCTGTTGTTCATTGCCAGCCTAGAATATGGTACTGTACATTTAAGGATACAATCACAAAGAACAACATCCTTTCCATTTTGTTTCTAAGAAGTTAGAAAATGTTTCCATAGTATGGAGAGTAGTTATCATTTGCTCCATGTCAGATTAGGTAATCTTTCCTATTTAAGGATATCTACTCAAGTAATTGCTTGTTCCATATATTTTAGCGCTTTCAAAGGAAACATGTTCACTGTCATTGTCATCAGAAGTTTTAATGGGATCTTTAAGAACACTAGTGTTGCTTCTATAATTGTAACCAAAGTTAATACTCTTTGAAATAAAATAGTCTGTTATTCCAATAGTAAGAAATACAATATTCATTAATAAGATTTTATGTCTTGAAAGACTCTCACCCACACATACTTACTGCAAATGTGGATCAGAATACCTTCATAAAAGTATTTTTTAAGAAAATGAAGTTGGCATGGCATTTTAAATTTAGAAGTGCTGCTTTTCCTTAGTTCTGATCTGTCTATTATAACCTGAAAGTGACACTAAAACCAAGAAGTTATTTATTGTAATGATACTTAATAAAGACTGTAGATTCAAGGCAATAAAAAAGTCATTAAATTTAAATCTTTAAAAATAGAAAGAGTAAAGGTATCTGAAACACACTTTGGCAGCCTCATTTCACTAGGTTATGCTGCAGTTTCTTATTTTTCATTGATTTCAAATTGAAGCTAATAGTTTAAGTGAAAAGAAAGGGCATTTAAGTGCAGATGCATATCTCTAAGTCTTTGATGATGCGTTAAAAGTCTAATCTTCTTCCACAGGAACCTTCAGAAAGATATGCAAACTTCAGAGCTTTCTGTGGATTACTGAATACAGAAGAAGAATGGGCTCCCATCTCAGGTCAGCTATTATTTTATGTACTGTTACATAAAATAAAGATGAACTTAATCCTGCCCATTTGATCTGTTAAGAAATGATCTACATTAAATAGCATCTTTTGTGTGTTTTCAGGAACGTTGCTAGAGCTTTGTATCCTTCCACTTAATAAGGATAATAATCTTATACTTTGGTATAAAAATACCTGCAAAAGAAACAACAGCTCCTGTACCCAGGTGGGGTAGTTTGCTACTTGACAGGCTCAGTCCAGATGGCTGCCCTAAGATGAAAATTAAAGACATAGGTCCTGATTATACAAGATATTAGGGAAGTGCATACTCTCATCTTAAATTAGGCTTAAGTAGAGTATTTTCTCAGCCTGTTTCAGGGTATGTGTTAGCCAATGTAATGCCAGTAGCAATTAAAAGAAAAATCTGTGTTTTCAACATGAAGTCCTTTAACTTCTATGTTGGGAAATTGTAAGGGAAAAAAAAGAAATATCTCAAAAGACAGCTTTCTTTTTTATGGCAAAAAAAAAAAAAAAAAAAAAGGTTTTCCCATTTGTCATATTTATAATGAAGGTCTGAACTCTTCCACTGGGGCAGGTTTTAGAAATGAACAGACTCTAGATTCTTTCAGCTTTTCATGCCATATTATTTTTGCACTCTGAATCAAATTCTAATGTTATTTACATGGGGGGTTATATTTCAGTTACCAGTGTTAATTTTTATTCTTAAGTTCTGTCCAATTTTTAAGTCTTTGTATTTTTTTCTTCTAATAATATTTCCAACCACTTTTAATTATGTTTCCAGTTTTAACTACACATAATTTCACTTAGGTCAACATTCTTTTACATTTCAGATTCCTTTGAAGGACCTTTAGTTCTGAAGTAAATCTGCCTCTTTTTATTTCTTCCTTCCCTTGTAAATTCTGCTCAATTTATTCTAGCCAGCCTGGTTCTGATTTATGTTTCATTTATTTACATTTCGTTATTTTCACCTTTTAAACTTTTTTTTGCTCTGTGATTTCTCATTTTCCAAGTCTTTATAACTGCTTGGAAGTACTTCCCCCACTCCTATAAAAAAATTCATTTTTTTTTATTGCATTGCTTTTTTACCCCATGCTGGAAGAAGTCTTCCTTCAAATACGTTTTGGGTTTTGGTTTTTTTTTCCTTTGTGAACATACTTTGTTATATTTTTCAGCATCTTTGCTCAGTACTTTTGAAAACAATCAAAATCTAATGCTTTTTAAAACAAGGCTTGAAATTTTCATGTTATGTTAGCACCTAAGATAGCTAGCTTTTCTGTAACTAACACTTTGAAGTAGTTTAGAATTTTATTGGCATCTCATTTTAAAAAAGGAAAAAGAGAGGGTGGGAACATATCAGCCTCAGCCTGGTATGTTTCTTTTCACCATTTTACTGTGTCAAAAACAAAAAAGAAAATGAGGATATGTTTTCCTTTGTATTAAGATTGGCTCCAACATGGAAAGAAAAATGACACTGTTGTGAAGGGAGAGGGCTGATAAAAATCATGATGGAATATGAAAAATAACATTAAAGGCAACATTTTGGTTCTAGTGCCTTTTTTTTTTTTTTCTTCCTGTTAAAAATGAGTCAATGAAGTATCATCGTTCTCTGTTACATTTCACACTTTTTGGAAAAGGCCTCTTGACAGAGACAAAACTCTTATCACATATTTCTGTTTTCTAAATCTATTTTCTATTTCAAGAATGCATTTATTAACCACTTCTGAAGTCAAATAAGCTTTTCTACTACACATACTACAACAATATATTTCCTTTTAGATTTCAGTTTGACACCATTTGGAAAATGAATGTCTTTTAAAGCTGAACCTGGCAATACAATGGTGAATACTTGTGTAGCATGTGACATGAGGCAATGTTCAAAGGAAAGATTTCCATTTAGTTTACAAGATATTAAACTGCTCACTACTTTTGTTATATTATAATTACACAATGACACCTAAGCTCAATGACTCTCACAGGAAAATCTTATTGTCTTCTATATTCTATTTATTTCACCTTCTTTTATAGTGTCAGAAACTTTGGTGAAAACCGAGTGAATATTTAAATATTTTGATCTTTCATCATTATTGGCATGATGAGGCTGGTACCCAGGTGTTCCTAAAGCTACAACATAAACTCCAGTTATCTTGGGTGGGTATGGTAACATGCTTTTTCCAGCCATGAGGTAAGAGAGATGAATATATCTTGTTAACAGCTCATTCTGTTAATTTGTATCTTTTGTAACTCCCTGTAAAACAGTACATTGCTTTATACAGGATGACTCTCACTTTGATTGCATATTAATTTCCTTTCCTATCCATGTCACAAAACAGAGGTGAAACCTGACTCACATTACAATTTTATTTGAAGGACCTGTTTGGACCACACAGTGAAATGTTTCTCAAGGTCAAAACTGGAAAGATTTTTTTGTGTGTGTGTGTTGTGAGATCTAATATTTGTACTCCTATAAACTGAGAAACTGTTGATTTTTAGTTCATTTGAGAGAAAAGTAGATGTAGCTGTAATTATTACTTTTTTATGGCAGCAAAATACAGGCTTAAGCTCTTGTACGGACTTTAAATACCTACATAACCTAAGACCTCAGAAATCTCTTTGCTTTCTAAGGATATGGTATTTACTTTAAAGCAAAACAAAAATCAAATTGGTTTTTGTGGGCAACCAAAAATTTCATTATAATGGCTTTCTATTTTTTTTTTCCTTCTTCTTGAAGCCAGATTTTCCCTGAAGTGAAATGAGGAGAGAAACAAGGAGAAAAGTTACAAGGTTTTTAATAACTCTGAATAGCATTGCAGTACTTGAAAACGTACTATCCTGGCCATCACTGTCATTAAATACTTTCAAAACTATGTTTGATGGCAGAGAAATTAATAAGTGGTTTCTCTTTTGGGTGGACAACCTAAACCATACGGTATTTGGCTAATTATTGGTGTTAATAAATATTTTCTTACAAAATTTTTTTCAATAATAAAACTTATTTTCAATTAAGTGAAAAAAAAAAAATTTTGCATATTTTCTTCAGACACTCCTTTGACCAACACCTGAGTTTGACAAGAATGCTCACTCTTTAGCCAACACATACACAAATTTTTTGAAGTTTATGGACAAAAATGTCCAAGTTTCAATTTCCTAACATAGAAAAATCATCAGTGTTTGGGTTTTAAGTTTAACAAAATTTCCCATTAAAAAAAATGTAGATCAAAGGGGGTAATATACTTATGAGGAACTTTCATCTTTACTTTTCAATTAACTCTAGTACTTTGTTAGAGATTGAGTTTGTAAAGGTCTGCATGTAATGAAATTATACTCTGTAGACTGCCATTTGAACTTTTTCTGTGTTTCAGTTGTTTTAACTTAAATCCTGAGACTTGCACATTTTTATTACTGATTCACATTATTAGGGTTAATAAACATTTAAATTTTACTGACCTGCAGTATGATTTCCATACTGTTATTAACAATTATGGAAAATGTACATTATTCTGCTGATATACATGAGTTTTATATTAAGAGAATGAATCATCACATAAGCAATTTATTTTCTTTAGTATTGTCAGACTTGCAACAATTTCAGCATAATAAGTTTACCTCAAGGCTTGCACAGGTCTGAGCTCAGATGCCAACATAGATACTAAATAAATAAATCAATATTTGCTTTCACACTAAGAAATATAGTTCAGAAAGTTATTTAATAACCATTCCTTGCAAAATATGCAATATAATAAAAAATACTAATACATATTTTTACTCCTGAGAGCATCTATGTGGGGTTAGGTTGTAAAATAACACTAAGTGCACCTTTCTGTGGCTTTACTCCATTCTCATTCATGTACTTTTCAGAAGTGCTTGTGTAGTAAACAGAAAAAAAATCATAACAGGTACGTAAATAGCTGTCCTCACTGCCAATACCTTCAAATATAAAGGCATCCCAAAAAACTCTTAAAAATTAAGAAGGCATAGATGACACTGACTAAAGAATATGTTTGAAAATGAAATATCTACAGTTGATCAGACTAAAAATTCTACCTGCAACCATTCATACCTTTCATGCTAGCTTAAGGTAATTAAATTCACATAAAATGCATGAATTCATTATATTACTTAAGAAATGTAGATGAAAACTCCTTAGTTTATATTTCAATGTGTTACATACCCACACATGTATGGCTAGATGGACAGAAAGATAAACAGAAACATAAGGCAGAGACAGACAGTGGGGGAGTAATCTACCATCACAGCAAGAGAGAGTTCAATGTAAAAAGTCAGTAAAATATTAAAGAAATAAGCTGAATAATGCAAACTTGATTTTAAAGTTTAGGAAGGAGTTTCAGCAGAGATGGGAAACTAACTATAATACATTCTTGCAGAACAGTATTGCTTGCTTCTTTTACTATTGCCCTGGATTTCATCTGCACTAAAAGTTTGGAAAAAATCAGTTTCTGCCTGAGGACAGATTCCTGAGGGACAAAGTGATATGGGAAGTAGTGCTAATTTTCTTCTTTGAAGAGCATCCCATTGTTCCAGAAATACAATATTACGAGTTTCATATAAAAAAGGAAAAATACTATTTTGTTTTTCAAAGGGACTTTCTTTGCTACTCACTGGTGATGTATCATTTATTAAAGAGGGTATAAATATCTGTTGTGTTCTCAGGAAAGCTTAGCTATTTTGCTTGTATTATTTATTAAATGAATTTCCTAATTCAAAGAGTCAGAATCTTAAACACTTTGAGATGCAAGTAAGTCACCATGAAAGAATTCAGCAGTGTTCTAACTCTACTGATTTCAGGGGTGTAAAGTACCAGCACCATGAGAACATTGTCTTTGAACAGCTGTCTAAAAGCTGTCTTCAAACCACTGTACCCAATCATGCCCCACACAGGGTACAGAGGACATCCCAGTCTTTGCAATCATTCCAAGCTTCTGTGAGAATTAAAACACAGGTCACTGTTGCCAGCCTAATTGCTAGGTAGACAAGCCTTCCCCAGCATCAAGCCATCTCGGCTCAATGAGTTACAGGATCAACAGTAATGAAAAGAACTGTCTCTC
The DNA here is from genome assembly GCA_025448015.1 of Bolborhynchus lineola. NCBI lineage: Eukaryota > Metazoa > Chordata > Aves > Psittaciformes > Psittacidae > Bolborhynchus > Bolborhynchus lineola. Next base: position 30,387 of record JAOEHX010016441.1, on the reverse strand, counting down.
AAAATTACTGCTTTATAGAGGTTGGTTTATCATGAATGTGAGTTGAAAAGGTGGTTAGCCATATGATTAGGAAAGCAGGGTATTAATGTGTTTGTGGATAGAGGATAAATGCCATCACAGCTCTACCATCAGCTGTCTTGGCAAGTTTATGAAAGGAGATTATGTAACATCTGGTTTTGATAAGAAACATTTACACATAGGAATAATACCATGCATGGATTACAGAAGTGACAGACATGAATGATGTTGCTGAGAGTTCAAGAGCATATCATAATAAATGCTTTGTGGGCTGGCTTTTTATGGTGAACTCCTCAGATCCAAGCAGATAAAACAACTTACACAGCATCCACCCATGACCTTTTTCTGTAGCATCAACAAAAAGAAATAAAACCAGAAAGATGTTGGTTCTGCTGAGACAATCAATCCTAGGGGATTCTTATACCTCCTTCCCTCTGAGGCCTAGATACAGCATATCCAGGAAAACATCTGTGGGAACTATCGATATAACTACCTTAGGATCCCTCCAAAATCAGCTAGAAGATTTCTTTATGATTCATAATCTGTGGGAAGCTTAGTGGAGAAGGGACACAGGCGTGTCACAGATGGACTTTAGCCCTGGTAAGGGTATAGCTGACAGAGCCAGAAAGTATCATCTGTACAAGTCATAGCAGACAGGTCTACAATAGTCCCTATGTCTGCCTTTGACCCCATAAATTGCCCCTTCTCAGCCAGTTCGTAGTGTTTGAAACAAGCTGATTTCAGTAAATATTAATTGTTCCTTGAGCCACATGCAATTAGCTTTGTGAACAAGAGAAAATCATGGCAACTAGACTTTATGCAAAGCAATCCCATCTCAATTGCCATGTTCAAGTTAGCGCCATTAGTCTCACATTGTTTCTACTAAGTTAACCAGAATTTGTCCTGGCTTAAGTTTAAGCTGTTTGTGTTTTCAGCTGGGAGAAATTTACATCAAAACAAACATAGATGCTATTTTCTACTTTTAAGGGAGATTGACTGTCCATACTATTCCACATATCTCATATGAGGGTTAAAGTACACTCAGAGCATTCACATACCTTGTAGTTGATTGCTTCTTGCAAGAAGTACACTAGTTCTGGGCTTAGAAAAAGAAGATACGCATTCAAACTTGACATTGTATGCCCCACTCCTTTTACTCAGCTTCATCTATCTATTCTTCCTACCTGGTTACCTAGTCATAATATGCTTCTTCACATAGATTTTTTCATATAGAGCACTGAAGTTAATAAAAACCATCTGTCTCCACAAGGAGCCAAAGCTAATACCCTTGAAAGAAAGGGTAAAGCCAAACAGAACTGCAAAGTTAATTGAGGTGTGCTACCTAATTAATAATTGTCTGCATTTGACTATATTTACATTTATTTGTAAGCATCCCTGCAAGAACCTATCAGGCTGGCTTCTTTGATTACAGTTTCTAGCAGCTGTGCAAGGAATAGTGTCTGAATCACCTGGTGCTGGGTCACAGTGATTCATCATACCAGAACATACTTAGTAGTAAAACAAGAAAAGATTTATTTTGGAAGAGAAGTCTTCAGGTGTTACATCAGAGGTGAAAGATTACAAGTAAAATAAATATGAAGGTCTTGATTAAATATAACAACCAAATGCCTTTTCAGTATTTTTGAACCATGCTCCCAGAGACACCAGGAAACACTACCTGCTTAAAAACCTCCACCAATTCTTAAGGCAAAACTTGCCAGATGCTGTGATTCTGTGGGACTGATGGCAAACTCTTCTAAGTTCTCCATAATCATTTTCTTCCTTAGCCTGGTTTTATGTCTGATACATACGTGCTTCAAGATTTACATCTTTATCTCTTGGTTACCTTCTAGATGTTAGGTTTTGGACATAAATTCCTATCCCTTTGATGACTCAGCTCTGGTGAAAAAGGATTATAGTTTAACCAGCTGTAGAGTCTATATAACTGCAAGTATTTTTTTTTTCCTTTTTCCTGAGAGGAGGTTATAGTTTTTTTGTTTTAAGTGCTGGCTGACTACTTCCTGCCAAGCCTGAGTAGATTAATTATACCACAAAGCCCTGTTAGAGCTGCTATTAACATATATTAACTACTTTATGTAAATTATCTAAATACACAAGCATTTAGCCATTTTGATTTTCTTCTATAAAAGTTTTACTGCAGAGGTTTTTAATGTTATTAACAGATGTGGTAGCCAAACACTTTGTTCAGGCTACCATTGAACTGACATCGCCTGGGTTCTCTTTCTGCTTAACCTCACAGTGTTCAACAAGACCAAATGCAGTGTCCTGAACCCAGATTGGGGTAATCCCCACTATCATTAGATTTGGGAATGGGCTGATTGAGAGAAGCTCTGCAGAGAAGGACTTGGGGATTCAGGTGGATAAGAAGAAGTGTGGCCATCAGACTTACAGATGTGATTCTTCCCCTTTATTCTGCTCTGGTGAGAGCCTACTTGGAGTAGTGCATTCAACTCGGAGGTCCCCAGTACAAGAAGGACATAGACCTTTCAGAGCTGGTCCAGAGAAGAGCTGCAAAAATGATTAGAAGACTGGAACATCTCTCCTATGAAGATAGGCTAAGAAAATTGGGATTGTTCAGCCTGGAAAAGAGAAGGCTCTGGGGAGACCTTAGTGTGGTCTTTCACTATATAAGAGGGACTTGTAAGAAAGATAGTCTTTTTATCAAAGCCTGTGGAAACAGGACAATGGGCAATGGTTTTAAACTGAAAGATGGTAGATTTAGATTAGCTATTAGATTTGTCTGCTCATCTTTGAGAATCTGTCTGCCTGATGATCAGGAGCTGCATAAAACAAGCTAATTGCTACACCTGAAAAGGAATTGTTTTGGATCTGTGATATCCTGTCATGGGTGAAGCCCAGCCAGCAATCTAGAACCATGCAGCCGCTCGCTCATTCCCCCCCGGTCCTCCCCCCGCTCCCAGAGTGATGGGGAGGAGAATCAAAAGAATGTAACTCCCATGGGCTGAGATAAGAACAGTTCAGTAACTAAGGCATAACACAAAACACTGCTGCTGCCACCAATACTAATAATGATAAAAGAAATAACAAGGGAAGAGAATAGAATTGTTCACCACCCACCAACCAATACCCAGCACAAAACAAGCAGTGATCTAGCCCTTCAGGGTAACTGCCCCCAGTTTATATACTGGGCATGATGTGCTGTGGTATGGAATACCTTTTCATCTAGTTTGGATCAGATGCCCTGTCTCTGCTTTCTCCTGGCTTCCCCTCCTCTCTGGCAGAGCATGAGACTCAGAAAGTCCTTGGTCAGAGTAAACATTACTGAGTAACAACAAAAAACATCGGTGTTATCAGTGTTGTTCTCAGGCTGAAAGTCAAAAATGTAGCACTGCACCAGCTACTAAGACTGGGAAAAATGACTGCTACTGCTGAACCCAGGACATATCCCCTTTTAGCTTTGGTTGCTCAGTTTCTACAAATACAATGCCTACTTTTTTTCCCCTGATTTTAATAACTGCATGTTATCACAGAGAAACTCTCTTCTATTTGTCATTTGTCTAGCAGCAACAACTAAATGCCCATTGCAACAAAAACCACAGGGATTTCTTCAGTTTTTCACAATAAGCCTCTTTACGGTGGCTTATAAAGTACTTCGTTTCTTATTGGAGCAAAAAGTATTTTAGATAATTTACATCTCTTCCTTTCCAGTGCCACCATTGTTTCTTACAGAGAAAAAGGGTATCTGGAAGATGCATATGCCTGGCTTGATTTAGCCTTGTCTAGACGTGAATAGCAAAGGTGGTCAGTGATGCATCTAGGCTATGTTGTGTGAACTGTCGAGCATGTACGATGCCCCAGAGGGTGATAACAGGGAATCTGCAGCTTTGTAACCTTCTCTCCTCTTATTTTTCTTATCCACAAACACAGACAATGCATTCTTCCTCAGGATAGCTTAAAGAAAACCCTACTTTGCTGCTCTTGAACAGTTATTCTCCCTGTAGAGTATAACTTCTGTTTTGCTTAGTTTCAATTCTTTTAGGACAAAGACAAAACATACACATACTTTTTTCAGTGAGCTGCAGTGCTGTAATAATAGAAGATAGAAAATGGTAAAATCAGCTCAGGACATGATGTTTGTCAAAGTCAACTCAGAGTAAAAACATTCAATTTTAAAAGCAATTAAATTATATTCGACCAAACCACTACCTGAAGATATACAGTCTTCTAGACTGAGAAAAATAGAAGCAATTTGAGAGTAAAGCACATTAAAACAACAAAAAAAAAAAAAAAAAGAAAAAAAAGAAAAAAAAAAGTTAGTTCTTGGAAAAAGTCTTCTTTAACATCAGTGTTACCAGGTTGGTGACTGTAAGCACAGAATCATAGAATAGTTAGGGCTTGAAAGGACCTGAAGATCATCGACTTCCAACCCCCCTGCCATGGGCACTTCCCACTAAACAATGTCATCCAAGGCTCTGTCCACTGCCAAGGATGGAGCATTCACAACTTCCCTGGGCATCCCATTTAGTACCTTCGGCACTAAATGAAAGAATCACATTACAGTTTCCAATTCCTCCATTTAGACTGAGAGATGGGCATGAACTGATCATCCAGTTCACAACCAAACTAGAATGTGCAGCATCTCATTTCCTGCCCACGACAAGCTCTGAAGTGGGCTAGAAAGGCCAGTAATTGTAAGCCTTACACTCTAATAGAGATGTTGAAAGAGCCAAGAGGGATCTTCCTCACTGAGTGATATCTTAGTACCTTTGTTATTGCAATTAAGTACCATTACGGAGAAAATAAACTAAATTTTATACAAGGATACCAAGCACACCAATCTTTGAATAGTAAAATTACCAACTAAAACTAGACTGGACTGGCAAATTTCCACATCTTGTTCCTCAGCAGACTTGTGGGCTCCCAAGAGTTTAAACAAACTGCAGCACAGAGTTGCAAAAACCTCTTGCAAGGGAGGCAAATAATACTAATTTTGAACAGGCAGTGAGGTCACCCACTTTGCAAGTTCCAAGACAAAAAAGAGAGAAAATCATTAGTATGATGATTTGATATGACAGTATGATTTAAGTTGAAGTTGTTAATAGAAAAAATTTTTGAACATGGCATGGTTGTAAACATGCTTAATTATTACTCACCTGATTAAACATAAAAGCTAATTATTAGTCTAAAAAATACTTTGGAAAGTTATCTATGTTATGTGTTTGTGAATATATTTGTAGCAATATAGATATATACTTTTCCTCTTTGATGATCCAGAAAGTCTTGTCATAACTCAGTGTTACTTCATTATTGATCTGCATTGTATCTCTCATGTCTTAAAGAGGATGGTACTTATGAGAGTTTAGCTATTTCCTTGCTACACAGAAAATCTTTTCTGGACAACAGACAAGCCACCTTATACATGGAGTTAAGAACTTACTGCTTGACAAATAGTATAGTAATAGTCTAATCCAAATTAAAAAAAAACAACAAAAATTATTGCTATAGCCTATTTGCAATGGGATACACTTACAGTTAGTAATACAGTTATGGCTAAGGTTAAGACTGAGGTCCATAAATATCTGAGTATCTTCAATGGAGATTATAGTGAGTTGTCCACATATTTTGTTCTTTGCTAAGAAGACTATGATATTGCTGGGGATTTCTTCTCTCTTGGTCTTGGATCTGCTTAGGTATATTTTTATGTTTCATAGCATAGTGTGATCACGTGCTCTTTCTTCACTGATTCATAGGTAAATTTTTACTATATTCACCCTTTAGTTATTATTTTAAGATGCACAATAGCTTCCCTGAATCGCAATTACCATAAAGACCTGTTGTCTGTTATTCAGTTACTGCTTTGGTTTATTAGACTTTTATCATGGTATTCATAGGGTTAAGCTAAAACAAGATAAACGGTACCAGTTGATCACTGGACAGTTACCAAAATTAGAGCAGGCCAAGACAACTCTGGGTAAGTCCAGAGACCCCATACCTGCAAAGGACCTGCCATGTCAATTGGCCTTTTATTAATGGTTTTGGCTGGGATAGAGTTAATTTTCTTCTTAGTGGCTGGTACAGTGCTGTGGTTTGGATTTAGTATGAGAATAATTCTGATAACAGATACATGTTTTAGTTATTGCTAAAAAGTGTTTACATTAAGTCCAAAACTTTTCAGCTTCTCACCCCACCCCACTACCAGGAAGTAGGCTGTGGGGGCACAAGAAGCTGGGAGAAGACACAGCAAAAACAGCTGATCTCAGCTGATCAAGGGGATATGCTATACTATATGGCATCATGCACAGTATATAAGCTAGGGGGAAAGCTGGCTGGAGAACATTGCTCAGAAAATGGTTGGGTTTTGGTCAGCAGGAACAGAGGAATTGCATTGTGCATCACTTATTTGTTATATTCTAATTCTTTAAGTAATTTCCCCTTTCCTTTCCTTTTCTGTTCTATTAAATTGTATCTATCTCAATCCACAAATTTTACTTCTTTCCCCCGATTTCTCTCCCATCTCATTCCAAGTGGAATTGCATGAATCAGAATCACAGAAAGGTTAGGGTTGAAAAGGACCTTAAAGATCACCCAGTTCCAGCCCACCTGCCGTGGGACACCTCCCACTACATAAGGCTGCTCCAGGTCGTCTCCAAACTGGCCTTTAACACTGTCAGGGATGGAGCATTTACCACTTCTTTGGGCAACCTGTTGCAGTGCCTCACCACGCTCACAGCAAAGAACTTCTTCCTCATACCTAACCTGAATTTCCCCTGTTTAAGTTGAACCCATTGCCTCTTGTCCTGTCACTATAGTCTTTGGTGAAGAGTCCTTCTCCAGTACTCTTGTTGGCCCCCTTCAGATACTGAAAGGCTGATATGGGGTTTCCATGAAGCTTTCTCTTCTCCAGGCTTAACAGTCCCAATTTTCTTAGCCTTTGTATGGGAGGTGCTCTAGACACCCTTGTGGCTGTGTGATGTTTAACTGCCTGTCATCTTAAACCAGCACACTAGTTGAGGGAGAAATAATTTCCTTATCTACAACCTTTTTGAAAAGAGATTATAACCATGAGATGTCTAAAAATCTATGTGCTTGCTACATAGGAAAAGAAAGGTTTATCAAAAGGTTAATTTATCAATCTCTTTTTCCATATGGTGAAAAGTTAAGCCAGTCCTTAAACAAACTATTAAAAAAAGCACATGAGCCATTATTTAATACTTGGATACAAATCCAATTTGGGAGCTACTGCCAGGCACAGACATCTATCCAAACCCATTGACTGCTGCTGTCAAATAGTTGTGTGGGTATAAGAGCCTTAAGAGCTTTCTTTATTAATGTCAGCATCTCTTTGTGTACTTTTAAACTTAAATTTCAGTTACTCCATCTCTAGGTTTGATGGTAGAAATTTAGTCAGTTAATGCACTAAATGACTCAGTAAATTCTGCTTTTCAAATAAAGAAACCCCAAGAATGACTGAAGACAAAGAGCACTACTATTTACCACGTTTGTACTAGGATCTTATAATTTTCCCAAAATTAAGGTTCAGGCAACTTTGCCTGATGTGTGCTGCAACTACAGTGCAGATATAACTCTCAGTGTTCCTGAGAGATGATTTGAGAAAATTATACTTGAAGTATTTTTCACACTATTTTATGGGAAGATTGCAGCAATTATTGTTCCTGATTCTGAGTTTCCACATTTTTGGAAGATGGTGTTTATAGCAACATCATGTCTGTTTGTTTTTACTGTTGCTGCTGATCTAAGGAATGAAAGCAAGTTAAGTCCTATTTTCTTTACAATTGTTTCCAGCAATGTCTTTAGTTCCCAGGATTGATGGAAGTCACATAACCATTTATTACTCTTTCCAAATTCTTTTGAAAAAAATCTGTGGATAGAAAGTTAGAATTGTGATGAAACAGGTTGGAAAGGAATTTAATTGCAGTCTGTATGGGTTCAAACTGCTATGTTTATCATTCCAATAAATAGTATGTATTTCTTTAAGTATATACCACACAGCGACAGGTTAGTGCTTTATATAAGCTAAAGGCTCTGTGTTATCCAACTTTGTTTCTGTAAAGGAAGTATTTAACACAATGATAGACCGAACTTTAATGCTTCCTTTTTTCAAATACTCTGTCTAATCAGGAGTTTCTTAACAACGACAAAGTAAATACATAGAAAAGGACTCAGAAGTGCCTCTTTCAACTTGCTATTCAAATGGGGTTTTCCCATTTGAATCTGCTTGCTTGCTTTGCTGTTTGAGCTGTGTGAAAAGAAGATATTTTTTTTTCCCTGCTAAGCAGTTCTCTTTTATTTTTAAGACCAAATTCTGTTATTTCCATGAAATTTTACATAAATATTTCTCAAGAGTCATGAGAAAGCATAAGGATCACTTCCACTCTGAATTTTTAACAGTGCAATACTTTGAAAACTTTAATTTGGAAGCAGTGAGTAAAATAGCATTTCTTTCTGTCTTTCTAATTGCAGAGGGAGAAAAGAAGGGAAACATGGATTTTGTTACTGAGTATTCAAACATTTGCTTATATTTTATAATCATATCCTGTCTCTTTGAGTGACTTTTTATCATGCATAAGGAAAGGCCAACCTTTATTGGCAAAGGGTGCTAGAAAAATTTGTGTTTGACAGCTCAGGCCCAGATGTATAGAGCATTTCAGTGTTTAACTCTGAGATACTTAGATCCCATGCAATGTGCAAGAGGGCTAAACCAAAGAATTTAGTGCAAGTGTCTGCAGTCTTCCATAGGCAGCCTCAAGCCAAGCACTGCTAACTCTAAGGAGACTTGTTTTAATTCTTACCTCTGAGTTGTCTGAAAGTGCTGTGTACCACTAAAGGAAAAGATGTTCAGATTTACAATTCTCATTCTCCCTCTACAATTATGTAATGAGGTTCCTACTCTGAAAAGAGAAGCAGTGGCTAATCTCTTCTAAAACAGGTGAAAAAAATTGCTAGACTTTTCACTCATTAAAATGCTTAGATGAAGAGCTGGAAAATGGTTCAAATTCTTCATCATTCAAAATAGGATGAAGAGAGAAAAGTGCTCTTCTGTAATTAGAATTTTTTCTATCCATTGATCTGACAATTAGCTTTGAATGGGTACTCTTATTCTTCAGAAATGTTACATTTTGAATGAATTATCAAACAATTCAGTCATAAGGAAAATTCAAAGTAAACACAGCTCTCTGTTCTCAAGATTGTCATGAAAGTAAAAATACCTCAATTCATATTCTTGCTGTAAAGATTGACTTTGCAGATTATGTCAAATAGCCAATGAATTCAATGAGGGTGTCATAAATATTCTTTTAGTGCTTTGCTCACACCTCTATCACAAAGCCATTTTTTCCCTATTAAAGTGGAACAGCTTTAATAAAAGAGACTAAGACCTTTTCATAAAAAAAGAGGAATAGAATCTGCTATAACAAATAAACAAAAAAAAAAATGGGAAATTTACTTTGAAGAAATAATAATAATTTTGCTGGTAGTCTGTCACTTTATCTCAATGAGAAATATAAATTTCACATTCTTGAAAAACTTCATGATGCTTCAAAACTTGCAGTTTTAAAGCTATCAATAGTGTATAAAACCAGTGGCACTGTTCAAAAGTAAAAATTTAAGCAGTGATTTAAGTGTTTGCTACTGATTAAATAGGAAGATAAATCAAGCTGACAAATTTTTACTGTACAATAATACCAGTTTGCATGGTGATAAGTATTCCAACGCTATTTCCGCAAGATCTAATAAACCCCAAATACTTTTAGAGTAAGAAATTTTGAACTAAGCTGATTAACCCATTCACATGTTTTTATGAAATTTTAACAGCTAATGAGGGGAGAGGGTTGATTTCTTGATGCAGACAAATATGCTGAGAAACTTTAAAATCCAGAACACTATACACAAAAACACATAGCCATTGCAGTCCAGAAGCTCAGTCTTAAGAGAATTTCTCTGTATGCAATTTGTTAAGTCAAATAACTCAAATAACTCAAGGACTACTTATGTATCAATCTGTTCAGCAATCATGGTGTAGGCAGTAGACAGACACATCTGATGAACAGTGCAGATTAGTAAATGCTGTTACCTCAATAAGTAATGTAGCTCCTGCATTTGCAGTGGTGCACTTCACATCTAGAAGTAAAGTTGTCCTTCAGCAGGGTAATTTTGCACAGAATAAGGTATGTCATATTTACAGTTAAATATCAGAAGTTTTGTGAAATGAATTATGACCATTTTGGAAAGACTCAGGGAAGTCCCTATTAGTTTAAGCCATTCCAGGCTAATTTTTCTTTTTTTGTTGTTTTCTGTGACAGATTTCATGCATCTTTGGGTTTTCTGGGTAAACAACATCCATCATAATTTAGCAAGGCAGTCACTCTATTGACCACATACTTATATCTGGCAATTAAATTTAATTATTTAATTGTCCTGGGAGCTGCATATCTCATCTGTGAAAAATGCACCTTCATGACAAGCAGGATTTAAACATCTAATGAAAACAAAATATCTGTGCTTTGATCTATTCCTGTGCAATTTTCATTAAAGGTAAAACAATTGTGACATTACTTGCAACATTTTAGAACTTTTAAGAAAAAAGGTTTTAGAATTACAAAAGCAGTGGCAAATATTTAAATTGTTTCTAATCCTAATGTTAAATGAGAGAGAATTCAAATTTTTATTCCACTGGACATTTCAAATATTTCACAATATGTTCTTATTATCCTATATGAGGACAAGAGACATTTCTGAACACAATGAAAAATATCAAAATTTTGAAAGGTCAACATATTCCATTTCTGTTTACTGAAATGATCTAAAAAAGCATAGACATGATAAAGAATGTTAAACCTTATGGGTTCATAGTATTGAATTTTGAGGTTTATTCCCTGTTTTCTGTGAACTAGGTTATCTTCCCAGATTGTATCTTCCATACTACATTATGTAGACTGATCTCAGTCAGGAGAGCTAAGTCATTAGAGGGATGGGATCAGAATCAAAACCCAGACACTATAATGTAAAAAAGAAAATATAAAACACTATCATAAAATGTTTTATTCATTCAGGAAACAGTCAGACCAGTGCAAGTAGGAAAAGACCAAATCAACACCAACAAAAATAATTTTAGCATTTCTGACATAAAATATTTCTTTTACAAAACTGAGATACTAGCACATTTAAAATTTTCAATTAAGATAAAAAATAATTCAGTCAGGAGAATGAATCAATGGGTTTCCAATCAGTTTCAAGTGTAGCAGCAGCTTTTCTTTCACCTGCGAAGACTCAGCTTGTGGAGGCAGCTTGTGTCTTGGAACAGCATGGCTACTGCCCTGGCTGGTGGAAAGTACATGTCCAATACCTAAGCTGGTTTACTGAGAGCTATTTGCAATCTGTGTGTAATGTTGCACTATAGTGTGTGCAGACATACCATTGCCTAGTAAATCTTTGTAATTAATCTGATCCTTTTTCCTTGGGACCAGCCTGAAAGCATAGTATTTTCCAAGATCCTTTTGAGTAGTTTTCCATATGAGAGCTTACAGCAAAATTATGCTTGCAAAGTTCAAGGCTTATGAACATTTCTCTTTTTAGAACAGATTCTATTCAATGACCATTCTACTTTTCCTTAACTGCTATGCAAAGGTATTCATGATTAGAGCACCAGAATCCTAGTATAGATTTTTTTTTGTTTGGTTTTTGAACAGTAAGGCATCTACAGGTAGAAGAAAATTGAGCAAAAAATATACTCAGACTTGTAAATCCAATCTCTGCTGTCACATGGCCACGTCCTGAACCAAAAACAGAAAATCAATACAAAGACTCTCGTTGAATGTGATGAGCTTGGAAGTCCAATAGTAACTGAAGTGTGTGTTCTGAGTCTCATTTAAGGGAAATGTGGTTTTACTGCATCTGGTCCAATAAAAATGCTTGCCAGTATGATTTTTTTAATCTTAGAAAATAGAGATATTGGTATGTATTCTGCAATCCTAAGGCAGAAGTTTACACACCTAGTTTTAATCTTAGTAAAAAAATAGATTATAGAATGCCATTCTAATGTTTGAAATAAGTGTATTTGACTCAATGTCTGTGGCCAATTGGCTGTCTGTCTCAGTTTCCAAATATTCAGGGACAAACACGGTATTAAGAAGAAGGTACTACTGATTGTCCTAGTCTCCTTAAGTTTTCAGAACTGTTTATGGAAAAGTTGGCAAAGGTCATATTTGTAACATTTTTATATTTCAGATAAGTAACTGAAAACAATTGTGTATTTTAATATTCCTACTTATAAACAGATTAATGACTATAAAGACTGACATTTCAGTAATACAGAAAAACAGCTTAAGTGCCATGTATGTTTTTTAGAATTCAATTCATAGTTTTACTACAATGGGAAATCATTTCTTCTGTGTGTCCTGATTGTGACATAGAAAAACATTTCAAGTTTTAATGTGCGGCATCTAGACAAGCTAAGACCTTCAAGTAATGTTGTCTGGATTCTGCTGTTGTGCAAGTTAGTGTAAGTGCAAAAATTCCTTGCATTCATGAGGAAATTCAGTTTTGTTGGGAAAGAAAAATTGAGTGATGTTCACTTGAGAGACACTTAGCTCTACCCATCTTAAAAATAAACAGCCTCTCTTCCTATGTAGGCTAGTGTGTGTGTCAGTTCTCTGTAGGTAATTATATTTCTGTAACATTTGTGCTAAAGCATCAAATTCGTATAATGGGACAAAAGGTCACCTAGGATACAGCAACAGGATAAATTTTTATTCATTAAGCACTGGTCCAGGAAGTTCTGCTGTCATAAGAGATTAACATAGCTGCTTTTGTGGCCAAACTGAAGCATCCTTCCTCAAATGCTAAAATTCCTTGGAAATTCATGTCTTTGCAAGTGCAGAATCATCTTGGAATTAGTAAAATAATATGAACTTTTTGTTTCCTTCTGCTGTTGTCCTTATGCTGTACTTCCTTATGTTGTTGAGATATATATACATGGTATTATGCTGTGCATTAGATTTTCAGGTCTTGGTCCCATTTAAGTTCTTTAGTATTCCAAGAAGAAAATTCCTTAGGTGTAATTTTATATTTAGCTGTACATACATACTTACAGCACATACAGAATCCCTGAGTCTCATTTTGTCATTCTGCTAGGTGATATGAAATGTCTGAGGCCATGCAGGTCAGATAAGATACTGGGGTAGAACCTACATATGACATGCCATTCTTTTTCACAGATTAAAACCCAAGCCTGTTTCCACTCAGAACATGCAGGACTTCTCTCCTTTTAGTAACATCAGCATAAGAGCTATGTCATGAAATGTTGTATTTTTGCCTCCAGTCAGTGTATAATCTAAGCGAAGAAGTTCCCTAAAGAATTGCACAAGTGCTTCAGAAATTTGTCTGTTTACAAAAATTTTGCATGGTCAACTAGTATTGGCACACATGTATCTAGCAATCAAAACTTGCTTCTAGGCTTAAGCAAAAAAGCCTCTCAAGATTGTGACTGCTGGAATTGCATTACAGCAACACCATTCTTTAGAACGAGATCGTGTAATTTGTGTTATTACTTTCCTGTTTAACAAGGAATCGTATTTTTAATGAGACCTTTAAAGAATGGTCTAGTCTTGCCTCTCATACATTTTACAATGAGGTCTACTAGAAAAGCACAAGGACTGAGATTCTTTTGACCTGATTATTGCAATTCCTAGGAGATGAATGATGGCCCATGGCCAATAACTAGACTAGATGCTCTGCAAAACCAGAGCAAATAGGTTGTCTAGAACGATAGTGGTTGTGATTGAAGCAAACGTGTGTGAATGAAAGGTCTTGGAAGGGGACAAGAGACACTAAATACATATCAAGAGATAAGCAGAGAGATAGTGAGGAAATCTTGGTTGGCCTGGCCAATGACCAAGTATAGGGAGCATGAACTTATACCAAGCTAATAATTTTCAGATATTTTCAATTTGTACAATAGAAAGGTTTTAAAGAGAAATCTGAAGGGGAAATTGGGTCAGTTTTATAAATATTTACAGAAAATTACTCCCAAGAACAACAAGCAGCATATATATATGTTTAAACAGTGATGGAAATGAATTTTAATGGCTGGCTGAAGGAAGATATTAATTTAATAAAACTAAAAAAAAACAGCAGCAAGAGTAAAAAAGTTATGTCTCATTTTAATGACAAAGGCCAGCAAAATATACTAGAGGCCATAAAAAGGGTGAGGACAGTGACTGGATCTACTAAGAAGAGTGATGTGAATTACTCAGGTTAGCAAAATGATCTTTTACCAGAGCAATCTGACCTGATATTAGGAAAACAGCAGGTTCTGAAATAGCAAAATGCTAAAGAAACACTGAATCATGTTCTTATGATGTATGCAGCTGTTTTCAGAATCATATAGTGGAAGAACAAGGAGTCTCACTTGAGATTTGTGCATGTGGTATATTGGCTGTGCTATCTGCTCACTTTTTGTACTGTGTTGTATCCCACAAAGCTCAATTTCTAATGAAGTACAAGTGTCACTGTTGGAATGCACACATGTACCAGAGTATAGCACAATTTCATATCTGGAATTACAGGCAAAACCTGCTTCAAAAGCCCAGTCTCTGTTCCAGTAAATACTTGATACATTTAAGCAGGGACTTTTAAGAAGGGACTGTAACCAGGTCTTTCTTCTTAATCTCTTCCCCCCTACCCCTTATTTCAAAACACCTACCTCACACATATGAGCACTGCCCAAATCCTCTGAGGGGATGTGAATCTAGGCCAGAAACCTGAGCCAAAGTTTCTGAAGTTAGAGGGAGATTCATCCAATAACACAGGAGCTGCAGGCCCCTTTGTACCTTCTGAGGTCTTGGATTTTGTAAACAGAAAGGCATTAAAAGGGATTGTTTGCAAGGACAGTTTGATTAGAAGGTAATAAGCTTGAAAATATCAAGATGGCATTAGGAAGATTGTGGGGGATGGGTGGTAATAAAGAAGATGATTACGACTGTCCAGAGAATATGAAAGTCCATAATAAATACTGTATGAAAATTTCAGATAGCTAGCTGGGAGAGAGGATTAGCCTGGAACTGCTTGTCCATTTAGCCACAATATTATCCTGAATCATGTTATAATCAGTAGGTAATGAAAGACAGTCTGAAAAATTCTACCAGGCCACCAAAGCTAGATGCGTTTTCTGTACTCCAGTTTACTCAGTCTCATGGATGAGCCTGATGTCTCATGAACAAGTCAGGGAAAGTAAAGAGACTGCAGGTAGTTCCTCTAAAGAAGAAAGGGCTGTAGCAAGAACTCAGAAATATTAAAAACTCCAGAAGTTTTGCATGGAGAAATCTGCTGGAAAAGGAAACCACAACCGGCTATAACAAAATGTAATAGGATGAAATGTAAGGACATTTTTTAAATAATTTCAAACTCAAAAAAAAAAAAATAAAAATAGTGAACTTTATGCTATTGCCTTCATGATGGTAATTTTGCATATTTTAATCTTTTATTAATCCTAGATGGGGTAAAGATACAGAAGCCTTTGTTCCTATAACTATTTTTTCATGCTTATATTTTGTAAGAAAATGTTATAGAAATTTTTGAAAGTTCTAAAAGACATATTTCCTGAGACTTTTATTGAAATATGTACTATTGCACCATCTCATTTCTTTTACATTAAAGTTTAAGATACTTAATAAACTATTAGTTTAAATCTAGTATCTTAGGTAGTACTATTCCATACTGTAGGAATGGAAAAAATCTGGCCATTCAGTTTTGTAACAAGTTCAGTTTTTTGCTTTCAAAGGGAGAATCGTTACTAAGGTACCACTACTAGCATCATTACTAGAAGGAATTAGCTTGCAGTTCCTCATTTCCCATTCAGAATTTTACAAAAGCCTGTGCATTTTAGCTGAACCTTATGAGTGTGTAGCCTCGGTAGATTACTAACTTTGAGATTTTACTTGACAAGAACTTCCCCTCTTTACATTGTCAAAGGCACCCAGAAATAATATCAATGTATTCTATGAGTATAAAGGCCAGCAGTAGAGATGACCAGCCACAAAGATTAAGAAATGTGTTAGATTTAAATAACTAATTAAGTTTCTTTGTGTCAAATACAGAGCAAGTTTTATAGAAAAATACATAGTTTGCTGCTAATTGTTGGAATTTCCAAACTTTTTAACTGCAGTTGATTTTATTGTATTTATTTTTTTCTGAGATTACTTTTAATTCTTTTTCCTTGTCTTATTTCTTCTAATTTTGAAGAAAGCAGGAAATGTAAACTGGTGATATAAAATTGTCATAAAATTGTTAAATTTACATATCAAATCATATTCAAGTAGATTGATACTTCAACAAAGACACCTGCTACTAATCTATTATTCTCTTTTCCTACAAAAGGGTTATTTTTTCTCCCTTTTCAAATATGAATGAAACATTGTAGGCTAGATTTTAAAGGCATTCTAAGAAACTTAAATCCTAATAATTTCTGAGCTTTTCTTATTATCTAGCTAGTAGGATCCTCCCAGGGGTGAGTCAGAAACAAAGTGGTACTATTAATAGTAGCTACTATTTACTGGCTACCATTTTGCCACGATATGACATCAACATGTGCTAGCATGTGCTGTTGCGGACAAAGTACTAGGTCCTGTAGATGGAGACCAAGAGTAAAGTTTGTAGTTCTTTCTTAAGTGTGATGAAGCACATAGTTTCAGTGTGGACCTACAGTGTAAATTTTCAAATCTTTATTCTTCAACTTTTAGTGTAAGGACTAGCCTTTAGAGCTGCATTTGTCCTTTGGAACCTCAATTGTCCCTTTGGAGCCAAGTATTTGCTAAAAGACCCAGAACTTGGAAGAGGTTAACTGCAGTTTGACCAAACTGTTGACAGATGAGAGTTACAGATAATATCTTTACTTACTGGAAATACTGTATTAAAGATGTCTTTTCTTAAAAAAAAAAAAAAAAGTCTGTATTAAATAGACTTTTTTTGATTTACCTTTGTTTATCATTTCACATTTCTCTTATCTTGGGAAGATGACGGATGTGTATTTGAAGCATGAAACAGTTAACAGTTAGATTTTCTGCAAATTATCCTAAACAATTTCCTTTTACTTGCATTAACAAAAGAGAAGTCAAGTTTCAGATAATTCTCTCCTCAATGCTTATTGTAATAGGAGATGAAAATTTCGGTCACCCAACTTATTGCCATTATTAAATTAATGTATAAAACACAAGTCTTCATCCATAAAATGCATGGATAGCAACTTTTTTGGAGTTACATGTTTTCCTTCGTACAGAAATTTTATTGGATGTGACCAATTTATTTTTTTTTTTGTTTGTTTTCAAACGCCAACTTATTTCAGATGCATCATATTTTCATGCTCCAGAATAACTTTTGTTGAGTATGTGTCATTAGATTTTTTAAATAAGTGTACATCAAAAATTACAAGCTTCCTCCAACATCTACAGCTTAGTTAAAACATTTCTTTTCCTTTATGGTACCTAAATTTATATGTGTTAAACATATGTACACTGTATAAATATATAATATTGGAAATACTGAATGCCACAGCAACTGATTTTCCTCTGCCAGTCCCACATATGTATCCTTCACTAAATTCTATTGCATATATATTAAACCTGAAGCATATTTGCCATTTTGATGGTTTCAGAGTTAGAATTTATGAGACAGACAAAAAATTTATTTCAAATTAAGCTAAACATAATGCCTTAGTATTTGGATTATGAGCAACCCTAAAACCATGAAGCCTGTTTCAAAGTTCGTCTCAAATGATTTCATTCACATTGAAGCATGGAATTAAGAAATTAAGAGTCCAAAATTTAGTGAGTAAGGTCAGTTTTTCCCCTTCATTCATCATCTAGAAGAGTCTCAAGGATATAGCTTTTAAACATTATAAATGTCCTTTCGTATCCTACTGTTAATGGTATGAATACACTCATTAGCATGTGGAGTTTATGGGTTAGGATTAAAGAGAGAGCCCGTAAGGGTGACATTATAGTGGGTGTTTAAAACAAGTTGCCTGACTAGACACAAATGAGAGCACCTTCCTGTTCACAGGCCTGGTTCTAGTGGGGGACTTCAGCCACCCTGATATTTGCTGGAGGGGCAACACAGCAAATGAACAGCAGGGCACAAGCAGTTCAGAAGGTTCCTGAAATCTATTGGTGATTTCTCCTCCAGGTGATAGAGGAGACAATGAGGACAGGCATTCTGCTGGATCTTACACTCACCATCAAAGAGGAGCTTGTTGGAAATGTGAAGTTCAAAGGCATCCTTGGCTGCAGTGACCAACTTTGGCTGCAGTGATAACGCAGTTCAGCATCCTAAAGGCAGGGAGGAGGGTTATGTGACGTTATGTGGTTGTTCTTGCAATATTAGTCATATTATTAATTATTTGTCTTTTTCACCATTATGTTTTCAGCTCGACCTGTTGCTTCCCATCACTTCTTTCAAATGTCTCAACTGCAATGGGTGTATTTGTCTGATCAGAGAGATAAAGCTGTCCTACATCTGGCCAGTGATCAATTGAGAGACCCTGAAGAATGGTTTAGGCACCAAAGAGCTCAGGCAAGGACCTGTGATTGAATAAAATACCTTTCTTAGAAGCAGAATCGATTCCATTGCAGTCCTGTTTTGAGATTCCTGAAAACAAATGGAAAAAGAAAATGCAAGTAAGCAAACAGAAATGCATTTTTTACAGAAGTTTCCCACCTTCTTTTCATTTAAGCAAATTAATGAAACTTCTGTAAGTTTGTTCAGTGATCAGCTTCTGGTAACTTTTGGGGGCTTGTTACTCCTGGGGTCAGCTCCTGTAGATTTGTGCTTCTTGTAAGACTGCAATGTATGGTCTCCCATAGCATCCATTGTCAAAAATGGTGAGATAGGTACTGGATAAATAGAGAATAAAGCAGGTAAAAATTATCTGAGTTCCTGGGCTCAGAAGGTTGTGAAAAGTTTGCAAAGTCCAACTGGGGTTTCGTTTACAATGACATCTCTCAGGGGTTGATACTGGAGCAGTATTGCTAAATGGGTGTGTTAACTTGAATAACAAAAAATAACATTCTCAGCAAGTTCATGGATCGTAACAAACCCTGAAGGGCACCACTGCTAACAGAAAGGCCTCAACAAGTTGGTGAAATGGACTGACAGGCACTTCATGACAACAAGAGATGTATGGAGTCCTGCACCTGGGATAGAGTAATCCCATGCAGCAGCACAAGCTGGGACCTGGCTGTGGAGATAGGAGATCTGCAGAAAATACTTGGAGGCACTGCCAAACAAGTTGAACATGAGCCAGCAATGTATCTTTGCGGCAGAGGTCAACAGACTCCAAGCCTCAACAGGTAGGCGTGTAGCCAGCAGGCTGAGACATGATACTTCTCTCTATTCAACACTTGCAAGGCCATATCTGGAGGACCAGTTTGGGCCTCTCCAGTACAAGAAAGATATTGACAAACTGGAGCAATTTCAAGAGGCATATACAGATGGCTAGAGGGCTGAGGAACAGATTGCATGTGGAGGGGCTGAGGGTAGGGCTTGCTCAGCCTGAGGAGGAAGAGATTCAGGGGGAATCTGCTGCAGTATTTGGCTACATAATGCAGCATATGCAGATGGAGCTATTCTAAATAATAAGCTTTCTTTCCCTTCTTTCCCTTTCCCTTTCCCTTTCTTTATCCCTTTCTGTTTCCATTTCTATTTTCATTTCCTTTTCCCCTTCTTTCCTTCTTCCCTTCTTTTCTTTCTCTTCACTTTCTTTCCCTTTTTACTGTAGGCAGCATGTAACACTGTGGGATCCAAGATCTGAGCTTTCTAGCTATTCAGTTACATAAATAACAATGAATTCTTACAACTAGATCTATCCAAAATAAACAGTGTTTAACACACACTAACTGTGACTTCTGTCAGCTTCTTGGATTGTCAGAGCAGCTAAATGGTAAAACCAAAATTCACTAATAACAAACAAATGGATATAAATTGTTTAGGATCTCCTATTTATGGCAGAAGAAGATTTTAAAACAGATTCGTGTAATTAATGCCTTACCACATGCCTTAGTTTCATTAACTCTGCTGAAAAGAATGAAGCAGCTCAAAGCATTTGTGGTCAGGTTTCAAATTCCCTTATACGTTTACTGAACCCTGTAATCACGCTGAAGTAATGGCGTATCAAATAGAATATAATGTGAGTTGCATTTTGAACTTGTGGATGGCTCTCTAATTATATTCTCTGTAACTATCACAATAAGCATGAATTTTGTTTTCAAAAAAGAGAAAAGTAGTTTTTTTTGGGAGCAGCTGCAAAGTTACCTAATAAACAACTGAAAAATAAAGTTATTTTTGCTCTATGATGAAACATCACGAAAGGTTTGAAAATAAATATACATTTCAAAAAGTGAAACCTTTAGGAAGCAATTTACTAATTTTGCAGGAAATCTTATAACTGACCTGATCAGTTTGAATCATTTGATGGAGACAAGGTATCTGTCGGAAAGTGAAAAATCCATCCCTCCAGGTTGTCAGAGAAGTTATAATTGGTTGTACTATAAAGATATTTCTTACAGAAGGAATGCTTATGGTTGTATCAAATTTTGTCTCATCAGCATTCATTGCCATAGAAAAAATATAGATTGCTTTTTGTAGTTTCTTGCAGACTTGCAGAATGTAACTGAAGAACAACCAATGCTCAGCACTTAATTCATCATACTATTCTTTCTTAAATAAAGTAGATGAAATGAATAGGTGAAAACTGTGCATTCCTTTTTCTTCTCCTTCAAAGGAGATAAGTGATTCTTTATGGTGATTTCCAACACATTCTGTCTCACCTGCACTGAGAATAGCTCTCTGAAAGCACACAGTATGCTCAAGTGTTTTGCTGTCTGAACAAAATATGTGCCTCTGACTGGTACTGAGGCAGAAATTCTTCAGCTGTGTAGTTTTATCCAGAGTTTTCACACAGCTGTCTGCTTTTCAGAACTAATATGTAACACTGAAGACATAGAAGTGTGTCTGTGTTTTTTTGTTGTGAGGTTTTGTTGGCTTTTCTTTTTTTTTTTCCCCATCATGCTGTTAAATAAGTTTCCAATGAACTGCACACCAGCATTAAGCTTTAAGAAGAATTGTAAAAACTCACTGTAAGGCTGTCTGAAGTTTCAAATCACAGCATCCCTAGTGGGCAGAGTTAATCAGGAATTTAGTGAAACAGTTCCCCGAAAATACACAAGAAAAATCATTTTAGAGTGGAAAACATAACCTCTCAAAGATAAGACATATTAATTTCTAATTTTGAGTTGCAGTTTATGGTTATGGTAGGAAGATTTCCTGACTTCTTATATAATTCATGCATCCTCATACTTTATTCTTGACTGCCTTTGTGAGCCATTGCATCTGTTTTCAGATGTAAAGCCTTCACCCAGCATTAGGTTAAAATATATTTTCTGTGTTATGCAGATGACAATATCATTCCACTGGTCTCAACAACTGTAACAATGAGGTTAATCAAACAAGATGAGCTTCACAGTTCATCACCATAGCTATATTAAAATACCTTTTTGCTCTTGGGAAATCTCTTTCCTATGAAACTCTTCACTTAGCAGCAAAATAGACCTAAAATGACATTTCTAATTCAACAGAATTTCCTTTTTCACCAAGGAAGCAACTGTTCTGTCAATGTGACTTAAATGGCTGCATCTGACTGTTAACACATTTCTGCTGGGAAATGTTCACAGTGATTAATTGTTTATTTTGCAGCACATTACTATTAGAGAGCACCTCATCCCCCCTCCCTGTATCAAGAAACAGAACAAAATTTATTCACTAGGTTGAAGAGTGGTAAAAATTATAAGGAAAATGAAAGAAACTAACCAGCTGACTTCATCAGACAAAAATGAGGAATCATTATGTATTAGAGACTGTTGGACAGCTTGACTGCTTATAATGATTCAGATAAGCAGAAAGTTACACATGCTTAGGGGAAGCAGATCGACTCTGATATGTATTGATAAATACTGATGTGTATTTCCTTTTCTTGGTGTTAAGACGATAGAGGAGAAGAAAACAGGGGTTGAAATGCTGACTGCATCTGCAGGCTGTTTTTCTTTTTGTGCTATTTTAATCCTACCAAAGTGGTGACTGAAAATTCCTTTGTTATCACATTGAGCAAAATAGAAGGCAAAAATACCTCTTTGTAAATACCTCTTTGTGACTTTCAGAGATGGCTGTTTTCTAACACCAACAGAGACATTTGTGTGACTGTCTCCACCTAACAGTTGGAGATCCAGTTTGTGCAATCACACTTTAGGGCAGATTTTGACAATCTTTTTCTCCCAGAACATTTCAACAGCAAACCACTGGATGCCAGACTGTATGTAAACAAAAGAAGCCACTCATTCTATAATGAGACATTGTCATACAACTAATTCAGCATGTATTTAGTAATAAAATTTAGTAACGAAAATATTGCCAAGAGTAAACAACTCTGAGACTCTTAGGAATATTATTTTTTAGTAAATGACATTAAGTCCTAAAATAAAATATAAGTAACTTCATTTAAGATGCAAAATATTTTTAAAAACTACAAAGTTTTCCATCTTACAATGTACACCAACAGCAGCAGTCAGAACGTTAATACATGAGAAATTTTATTTACCCATGAGCAGTCAGATATGCAAATTACATGAAGACCACATCATATGTTTTCACAGAGGTTTAAATGTTTGTGATTAAAGCAGTTTATGATAAGTGCAGTGTAAAACTTGGTTCTTATATGGCTGTCATGATTAAAACAGTGCAGCAAAGCCCATGATTTTTACTATGACTAATTTCCAGGAAAAGCAGAACACTGAAGAAATACAGAATTCTGCAATGGTTGCTTTTCTCTATCAAGTAGTAATAAAAAAATAATGTACAGTTAGATTTCTGTAAATTAAAGCACTGCACCACCTGAGATTATATGGAGACACAAGTATACCCTCATTCTCTGTGTATAAAATTACAGAAACTTTGTAGCTCAAAAAATAGTGGCAAAAGCAGCGGATGTTAGGTGAAAATGGAGCAAAAGACCTTCCAATACAAATGGTTCACACAGGTTTTAGTAAGAAATTAAATTACCTCATAGGGAAACTATCCGAAAAACAACAGGTTGTCAGAGGAAGGTTCAAATTTTCATCTAGATAAAATGGTTATTTCCACACAGTTCTCTAGGTGTCTGTCAAGTTGCAACACTGATGTTTAGATTCATACATTTTGTAAGTTCCATTCCAGGAGGTCATAGTAGGTAGCAGCATAGAGCTGGATAGGTATTGCTAAGGTGAGCATTTCATTTCTCCACTGTAGTAGGAAACTAGACAAGCAGATGAGAATGTTTGTCCAAAAATAAGTCATGAACATTGAAATTAACAGGAAAATCATGTAACTATTCAAAAGAAAAATGTGAAAAATGTGCTCTCACCAGACTGAAAACAAAGCCAATGTAATTTTCCAGAAGAAAAATGCTTTTCATAAATAAGCAGCAAAAAGTGTCTGCTCACAGATTTTCTATCTAGAACTTACAGCAACTTCTTCCCAAGGAACCTACGGATCTAAGCCCACAAGAAGCCAAACCAAATGCCTGATTCTGGTGAATTCTGAAGATAAAGGCACTCCCTATGCCGACTTTAAATGCACAAACAAGCAAACAATCAATGCTGCCAGGCAGGTGCTGCTTTTGACTCCTGCATTTTGAGTTCCTATAAGGAAGAGTGATCCTGCACTCCATTGTAACTTACCTTTTTTAATTTTCCCCATAAGCATTCCTTGTGGAAACATTAGATATAATTTTCACAGCAACTGAAATCTTGTGTTGACGAAACATACTCTACTGCTGGTGGCCCTTTGGAATTTTCCAGCAGTCTTTGCCAAGCTCATCAAGTAGTTAATGTTTTCAAGAATTCAAATTTTTCTTCAGTATTTCAACCTTGCATCATCTACAGAGCAGGAGTTACTTACAGAACTGTTGTGCAGTTAAAACATTAGATCAGTGAAAATTCTGAAGAAAGTATAAAGGTCATGTTAAAAACCCTGAAGATGGGTTCCAGTTTAAATGGCTGTGTATGAAAACAACTGGAAACACAAATGTACTAACAAAGTGTGCATAGCCAAGTGTGTACTAGCAAAAACTTATTGCTGGTTTTCCTATAAGTCCTTGCTACTCTTGGGAGAAAAAAACCTCAAGCATCTTTGATACTTCTGCATAAAAAGCAGTTTTTAAACCTAAGCTCTGCTTTTGCTACATCTTCTTGGTGACCTATTGCACAGAATATTTGCCTTGAGCTAGATAGGATTTAACAAATGGCATCCATTTTATATATCTTATTGCCATACTCCGTCTTTCTTCCATGTTACTAGTCTTCGGTACAACTCAATTGACTTTACTGTGAGAAGGGGTAGGATTTATCCTTGACTGTGCCAGCAAAACATATCTCAAAACTAACAAATCATGTTTTGCTCATTTCTCCAAAACCTGTGGTTAAAAAAAATATTTTCTCATAAAACTCTTTTTAAAGTACATCTCTTCACAGTCACCCATGAAATTATCCACAGTTTAAACCAGATGCTGGGTGACTGGAATGGAATTTCTCTCCCTTATGTCTTTCATTTCTGGTTGCTGATGTACCCCTTGCTGTGGTGAATTCTCAGACAAATTCAACCTAAGAAATTTATACTTTCATGTAACTTTACTCCACATCAGTAGCTTAACTGTTTCTTTTCTTTGCCTGAGGAATGGTACATTATACATAGACATAACATGTATGTGTCTAACATTTATGGATAGATATAAATTCATTCCGGGACTTCTACAAATTGTCTGAACCTACCTTTTGCTCAAGGCAGGATCAATTTAGCCTAGATTGCTCAAGCTTCAGAGCCGTCAGTAATGGTCTTCTGCAATCAATTATTGTCTAAATATTTCTGGTAAGATAGAAAATTGGTTCATATGAGGGAATTTCCTGCACTTTCTAGCTGCCTTTTGCATTACAAATGATTATTTGTTTTTCTTATAGTTTTGAGTAAAGGCATTAGGTTTTGAGAAAGAGTCCACTAAGTTGCAAGAGCCTTTGTCAACCGTCCAACAGACCTTATCTTGATGGACTCAGCAAAAAATATAATCAGAAAAGGCTATATGACAGTGTTTGGCTTGCTGTGATAAGTTCAGGCTGTTATTAACACTGTCTGTAGCAATTGTACTCAGGGTTACCTTTTACAGGCAAAAGGTGACACTTTCTGCTTTATATAAAAGCTTGAAAATCAGATGTTAAGAGATAATAAGTCTGGAAAAAGTTGCGTGAGATATCAGTTTACCTAGCAATAAAGGATGAATGTCCAGAATGATACATGCAAAAGCAGTTAAAAGGCTACACTCATCTCTGCTGAATGTGATTGACTGTTGGCCACAGAGATCTGACATTCAAGCTTTCATATACAGCACCTGTGACCTGCTCCATTAATATTTCACCTAAGGTAAAAGAATATCTCATTAAAGGAGATCTTATTTCAGACAGAGCTGCCTTGAAAGCTGCTGTCTCCTTGAAATATTGACTGTGGTAGGGCAGGGGAGGATGAAGAGTAAGCCAAGAGAAGGGGATACCAAGCAATGATTCTAAGGTACAAGAAGCAACAAAGGAGCACTACAGTGATTGTCATCAGGAATATGTTCTTTCAGGCAAAGACAGAGGTGTGGATAGGGGTTGTGTAGTATCTTACATAAGCTGTATCTTGATAGGACTCTTGTTCAGGATATTATTCCCAGTCCATTATTCCTGCCTTGCTGTTTAGGCGAAAAAGGTATTAATGAACACTGCATTTTTTACAAAAAATATGAAAATTCTTGTCAAAGTTTAAAATCTAACTGTATTTCTTTAGATGTTTCTTTTCTTTACTGCTTAGCACATTAAAGATTTATGAAAATATTTGGGTTTTATTCATTGTAAAGCGCAATACCTCCCAAATGACAGTAGAGATAAAACATTTTTCATTAGAAGGTGCTTTTTCATCCATATGTAATTTTTATGCTAAATAATAAGACAAGTTGATAAATGTCTAGCCTCTTTTGCTGTTTAACACATTTTTCTGACAGAAGATGTTTTAAAAAGTCACTGAACTTGCTTACATTTGAACTAATAACTGTGTGATGAACTACTGCACACAATCCTGTATAAGTTGCTGAAGGAAAAATGTATCATTTTCATAGACAAGCATTAAAAAATGAACTTTAATAAACTGATCTCTTATTTTCTTGTAACACCTGAAATACCTGTCACTGTACCACTTGTAATTAGATTTGATCAACTGCTTTACAATGTTTGAAACTTGCAACTAATGCTGCTCTTTTATTCATGGTTGCCTAACTGGGTGACATCTTATCCAAGAGCATCTGAGAAAAGCTTTCTGTTTCTTTTATATTGATTTATTTATTTATTATTCTTTTTATTGTATAGTTTTATATCAGAGGTTTTTCATAATTCAGCTTTTGTTCTGCTTTACACTCTGTAAATTACATGAAGTAACCCTGGATTACAATATTCCTCAAACATCCTGTAGCTTCAATAGAGATGACATGAGAAGTGAAGGAAAAGTACAGATCATACAGGAAGAGGAAATTTTGCAAACTTTGCGGAAGTTAATTGCCTGTGTTTCAAGAGAACAGCAGCATGGGAAGGCTATTAATTAACTGAGTTGAGGCAGCACTAAACAGAGAAAGAATGAAAGAAAAAGATTGTGGGCAGACAAGTCAGGAATTGGGCATAACATGAGTATGAGTAAAGACTGGTATGAATAAACTGAGAAGGAAACACTGAAAAAAATCCCCAAATTATAAACAAATAGCATTGAAAAACTGATACACTTCAATTTTTATTTTTTTTCTTTTTGAAAATACTTTCATGTTATAAGGTATCATTGATTAGTTTATGAATCTGGCACGTAAAAACAGACTGGAAAACAGAAGTTATATTGCTAATCAGCCAGATTTATAAACAATAAACCAAACCTCATCTTTAAGGTAAAATGAATTAAGTAACTATGACATCTATGTAATAGATAATTCAAAATTACTTTCAAGAAACATTCCTAAACAATTACACATCAACTGACCTGAGGAATCCAGCTTCCTTAGTTGAACTATTGACTGGTTTGGGTTTTTTAAATTTTTCTGAATCTACCACGTATTCTAAAATCTTTACAGCCTCCATGAACACTGCAGAACACAGAATGTTGGCACACATTGTCAGGCAGCTCCCTCCATTTTTCCAGTCTCCTGGAGAATTAGCTTCTGACTTTTGGGTCTCTTTTAATTTGCAAATTCTGTTTCAATCTGCTCTATGGGTTCCTGTTCCTGGAGTAGCTGGATTGACCTGTACCTCCTTTTCAATGATGTATATGTCTTTCTCTTTTTCTATAATAAAGCATATATGGTTGCTTCAAGAAGTTTGCACCACTCTAAGATCAGCTGTGGGGAAGGTAAGATTTCAATTTCTTGTAGACAGTCTGGAATGTGCGTTGTTTTCAATAGATCTGTCAAACAAAATGAAAATGGATGACAGTGGCAGAGGGAGTTACACTTGTACTATCCATGAAGTATCTGGTATCTAACCAAAAGATCTCAAAAAATTAACTTTATAATCTGAAAATACTCAGTAGATTTTGCAATTTAAGCAATGAATTCATGAAAAGATATCTTGGATTTTCACATGTGGAACTTTGTCCTTTTGTGACTGCTCTTCTAAGCATATAAATTCAGTTCTAACTACATAAATCACTAAAAATAATATGGAGAGTTGTGGAAAAAAAAAAAAGGCTAAAGAAGACTAGAAAGCCACGATAACCTTTGGCTAAATTGTATTGATGACAATCTTCAAATAAAAAGGAAACATGACAAAGTGTGGGGTTCTTTAATATATTGTAAATGTGGTAGTGAGCCAAATAAAATAAATAATTCTGAGCAAACCCATACGGATGGCTGCATGCCTTCACAGATACTATGCTCTTCTGAAACATAATGAGCTCTAAGGAATATAGCTAAACATAAGTAAATAAAAGTAGGTAAGCATAATGCACACTGCTTGTCACCACAGGTATTTACATAGAAAAACTCTGCTTTGTCTGTGAAAGGGACCATGCCAAATCTTTACTGCATTTTGCTCTTCAGTGTTTGATTAGAAGACTGAATGTCTTAAAATATTAACCAGACTAGTATTTTCCACTGACATCTTCTAAAATATTAGCATTAATATTCATGTTTGGATTGTCTTGTAAGCATCTTTATAATTTGATTTAGACTTCCTTGTAAAGTTGACTCTTCACAAGATTTTGTTTACCTTTTGTCACTTCATCATCTCCTGGAGAAAATGAAAATTCAGTGAGTTGTGAATGCATTCATGTTTATGAAGCTTTAGGGAAAAAAAAATGCTTGTTCTTGGACAACTGAAAAAAAAAAAAAAGAAGGCTAAACAAGTTACTTGCATACCACTTTTGTATATGCACAGTCATGAAAGCCTTCTTGGAACTTAAGCACAGTTCATTCTGTAAAGGATGACACTACAGTATGTGGTAAACCTCAGGATACTAACTGTAGACATGAACATTATGAAATCTTTCCTTGGCTAATAACAGCTAGCTAGGAATGGTGTGCTGGATTGATGGGTACACAGTAGAAGATCCAGCAGGTTTCATTTTTGGTCTTGCTTGTCATAGTAAACACTGAAAATTATTACATCCATTTCTCATTCATCAGAGAGAAAAACTTTACCTAATATAAACAAGGCAAGCAAAACCACATTTCTAGCAATGTGCTGCAGCACTAGCTTTGGGCTTTTCTATTATTCTACAAAAGTGTCTAACCCAATTGAAGAAAAAAACCCAAAGAAGCCAGCAGTGAACCCAAACTTTATGTTTCCTATAAATTTGTTAGTAAGTTTACTAGGGTCAGTTCATCTCAGTTAGTTATAAAAGAAAAAATAAGAGTAAATGTTACTTGGGGATTTGTTTCAAAACTGGACAGAATATACACTAAAAAAATAGTATGGCACTACAGAAATTTTTCATCTACACAGATTTCAAAATATTCTTAAAATGCTCTTTTTTTTTTTTTTTTCCAGGAGCATGAAATCTCATAGCATCTGTTGAATCTTCCACACCCCTGCAGCTAGTACCAAAAGGACGATCTTTAGGTATTTCCATTGTTCAGTAAGCCTCTGCGGTCAAGGGTGTATAGCTTATTTGTAAAGAATAGCCATAGGCTTCAGCATGACACAGTATTTTCACAATGGAAGAATAAATTTGTGTACAATTTGATTTTACCCAAGTAAAGAATACCAAATTATGAATAGAGTTTCAAGTAAGAACTTAAAAATTCTAGTTTCATGTTGTTTATGTCAAAACAATCAAACTTTCTCAAACAACATCTTCCAGTCTGTTTGGATCCCATTGGCTCCGTTATGACCTTAAAACACAAGTTCTTCAGTTGTAGCCACATTAACATAAGCATTTACTTTTCTGCAGTGTTTTCTTCCTCCATTTTCCTTAATTTCTTCCTTTCCTTTGAATTGTTTCTTATCTTTCTCCCATTAAATATTTTTTCTTCTACTTTTTCCATAATATCACTGCAAGTCTGTGAAAAGTAGGAAAGTGAAACTAGGTAGTTATCTACTTCATTGTATTTCTGAGAGATGAAGTGCTTTCAGTAGTTAAAAATGTATGAAAAGTGGGTAAAAGTCAGATTGCCTTACTCTGCTTTTGGTTTTGCCTAACACTGTAACCCCATCTGGCAAACAGAGACAGGTCCACTTGTAAGACACTTGAAGAGGCTGACTGCCTCAATAAAACCCAAAGCCAGGCCTGGATGTCTGTGGCAGAGATCAAGAATATTCTGAAGAAAACTATGAGGTCATTGAAGACGCTTATGGAACAAAGAAACTTAACGAACTTGCATTTTGAAAAATAACAGATTTTAGATGGGGAAGAACTGTAGTAGAGTGGGAAAGAATCAGATTTTCCATATCACAAAATTTCCATTATTTTTTCTTGTTCTGAATCAAACCAGAAACATTTTAAAAGTCTTTCAAACCAAATTAAAACCCCCAAAAGGTCCATGTCTAACAAATCAACACTGAAGCATTTGATACTGGTGTTATGATTTTAAATTCTATTTTAGGCCTGCTGATGAATTTAATTTTGAAAAGTTATATCACTGCAGAAAAAGTAATACATCTCATTTATAAAATCTGAAGTGATGAAACCTACACTATTTCTGCAAGGAAAGTTAAAAATATTTCTTATAATTTCAATCCTGATGTTCTATAAACAAATACTTGCGTCAGTAGAACTGAAGAGATCTTTAGATGA
>JAOEHX010016437.1:10694-33231 GCA_025448015.1 Bolborhynchus lineola | reverse complement strand
TATATATATATATGTATATACACACACACCAGTCTCACAGTACAGATTGGGTTAAATATGAATTCAGTTTAAATTAAGTGAAGAAGTCTAAAGTGACTTCAGTGATGATATGATCCCATCCCTCCCTCTACTCCATACACACATACTTCCCCGCTGAAAAGCCAGTTGAGTAGGAACTAAGCCTTTCTTCCTACCACATCAGTAAGGCAATGATGCTACTAGTTCCAGCAAAGCTCCCAAATACTTTGCTCACAGACTGTACTGGCCAACAAACAATTAGATCATTCCTGAATTAAAGAAATACCCAGAAGCAATTCTGCATAAGCACTATTTTCTTTCAAAGAACAATGGAAAGTTGACATATATTTCATTCACCAGAACTGTAATTTGGTTTAAGCAAGGGTTTATTTTAAAGATCTTTGGCTCTCACCTACAGGCTATTCTGGAAGCTCATGAATCAGCAGATAGTTACTGTTTATTAGAAAGCCATCTTCTTTAAGTCATCTTTATTTCCCCTCAGCATTTTGCAGAAAGCTTAAAAAGAACTATACCATCCACCTTTGTTATACGCAACTGTCTACAACTGGCCAGAATCTAGAAAATATTGAATTTTGATATTCAGACCCCTAACAAATCAAACAGCCTACATACTAAAAGAAATTTAGGTAAATAGCAGCCCTACAACAGACAGCTTCTTTCAGGTATTCCCAAGATACTTTACATCATGTCACGAGATCAGGTATACTCTTTTCCTTTATCCTCTTCTGGATATACTCATGTGTTTTTAAAGTATCTTCAAATAACCAGGTGTTTAAAGGAAATCAGACACTACACAGGTTAAACAACATGGTTCTATTAAAAACTATCTTTAACCATGGCACTCAGTGACAGCAATACAATACTTTTTCCACAAAGCAACTAATATAAAAATATGCCATAAAATCATCTGTAGACTAGTATGCTAGTACATATATGTAATCATAACATTCTTTTATAAACTCTTTCCTGAGATACCGTGGGTTGTTTGATTTTCTTTGTATTACTGGATGCGTTATCTTCACAAATCATCTAAAATAATTGTACAATATTTTCTATGTGCAGGACACTCAGTTAACATGTAAAAAGTAGTATGCAAATATATGGCAAAGCTCTTAAAAATTATGCGATTTTTTACTTTCTTACATCTCTTTAACGTTTGGCTCCTTGGGAGATGGAAGGGAGGAGCATGAAAAACCTGAAATTAGAGCTATGAATTGACAAAAAGCAGGAAAGCATTTGGGAATGTTAGGAGATGGAATATAATATAAATGACACAAAAAGAAAGCCATAATTCATGTTGGCTATGTATTGTCATATAAAGCAACTGGTCATATTTTAGTCAGTTCACAGTATAATAAATATTTTTACTAATCTGTTTTGGAAGAGCAAACGCCTTTTAGGGTTGCAAGCTCCTCCATAAGTTTCTTGTTCTGAGCTTCTAGCACTGCAACACGATTCTCCAGACATTTTATGTATTCTTTCTTCCGACGTCGACATTCTTTAGCAGCTTCCCTGCAAAAAGCAGAAGTAAAAAGTGCAAACAAAAAAGCCATTTGCATGCCATTAGAAAGCTCAGCAGATTACGGACACTATGACAGAATTCCAAATTTTGGAATTTCTCCCAAATCAGTCTGAAAACGCTAAGCAAAACTGGGTTCCACAAGGGCCTCAAGTGTCTCTTTCTCAAGTTCATATGGCAATCTGTAGAATTGCTTCCTCTCATGCCTTGATTAAAGTTCATAATAAACGAGGTCCAAATGAAAGACAGTTACTCTGCTTTATGACAATAAAGATCTTTGAGGGCCTTGAGTTCCTCAATGAGAGTCTTGTTTTGGTTTTCAAGCACAGCCACACGATTTTCAAGACATTTGACATATTCTTTCTTCTTTCTGCGACATTCTCTGGCAGCTTCCCTGGAACCAATACAAGGCAAATGACTACAGGAACAGCCACAATATGGCAAAGACTGGATAAATGAAATTACCTGCAATCCCTGCAGTTCCACAACAACAACAACACCACCACCACCAACAACAACTGTTGGATTGCACAAACAGAACATCAGGTAACAGCCATAAGCAATAAGACAGTTAAAATACAATTCCAAAGAACTAGAACTTGGAAAAAAAAAAAAAAATCATCAACAAATACAAAGATGGAATTGATACACAGAGGAACTAGGAAAAACAGTAAGCAAATGACAATGTATTGACTTGAATTGTACTAAATATGAAGACTGAAAGCAGCATTTCTTCTTCCAGTCACATTCCATTTTGTGTGTTTATCAGTATTATATTCTGCAATCAAAATCTTAAAATCAAACCAAAGAATATACTTTCAGAAAATACAAGCATAACACCACTCTCTTCAGACAAAAAGCTAAATGCCAAGCTTCCAACCTGCTGTCATTTCTTTACCTTAATGTAACAATCTACAGCAAAATTTCAGCCCAAACAAGTAAAATTTACTAGCATTTTAGAGCCGCCCATCTGGACACAGTTCAACCACATACATCTGGAGTGGTGGGGTTTTTTTTGCTGCTGGCAAATGGCAGCATGGAGCCATTCTCATAGCTCTGCTCAGAATTCTGTTATATTGAAGCTGAACACTTTGGGTAGTATTTTCAGAAGCATATGATTGAACATGCATTCAATTCCAGAATAAGTTTTAGAAGTAATGGGAGTTCACTCCCTTACGATCTTGGAACATGATAAAGTATCAAACTGCGAGAGTAACTTTCCAGCAAGTTATACAAGAGAGTGCGTAGATCTAGTATTAAAACTGAAAAGAGGAGAAACAAAAGGAAGCACAACAATGCAGCGATCTTCATGAGTAATTTAAAATAAAGGACAGGCATGAGAGCAAAGCAATACCATTAATTTAATCATAAAGCAAGCTGCTATTCAATGCATTAAAGATCTGCATGGCATACTATTTCTTCCATTAATCTAACTGCCACTGATTGTAGTAGCTATGCATTTAAAAAAAGGAGAGTCCCCTAAGAACAGCAAGAAGAATGCACAGAGAAAGACTGGCAGTTACAGCACACAGTCAAGCCCATGCCAACTAATTAAAAAAAATACAGCCACCTCACATAATATGCCTCACAAAATGACAAGGGCACTGCACAGTAACTTATCCCAGTAGCCCATTATTTGGGAAAGTCTGTAATTATCATTCCACCCTAGAATAAGTCCTCTTCAGAGCATCATTAATGGACAACTGCTAATGAGATCCTCAGATATTTTCCTAACCAATTCTTTGCTGGGATATTTCAGGATGAACAAACCCATACTGGTCATTTTGCTTTTGGTGGAGCAGAGGGGAACTCAACGCTAAGTACACATGCAGATCACCACAAAAATTACCAGAAAGGGACAATACTAATACTGATTTCTGAATTTCCATAATATTTTCAAACTAAAAATCCATGCTGATAAGGTCAACTCTAGTTTTCCAGAGTTAACAGCCAATACACAATGCTATAAGAACGTGGGACGACTGACAATTTCTTGCCTTCACCTCATCACTCACAGGCACAGCTCATGACCTTAAGAAGAAAGTTTCATTAGAATGTTTTGGGGTTGGGGTTTTTTTTTGCAACACTATTAATTGTGATATAGTCTTACCTATTTTTCATAAGTCTCAGCTCTCTCTTGCGAGTTGCCTCTTCTGCCAGTTGCTGAGGGCTATGCAAAGTCCCCGGTGAGGCTGCCATTACCACTCCCTGAGGTAAGGTAGTAGTGGGAGTTCGAATCTGGTAAGCTGGCATGTCTCCAGTGGCAGCTGTATAAAAGAATCATATTTTAAAACGAATGAAAAAAACCCAAAAAAACCTACACAAAAGTCACAGAACAACAGATTTCTGTTGATGAATTATCAGGGATCCCTGCCACATAAAATATTTCATAGGCCAGTCATGTCACAGCTACATTTGCTATCTTTCTAGCATTTATTTCCACACTGTAAAATAAGTTGTCTAAATTGCTCTAGCATGTGGTCCCACTAGCCAGCCAGACTGAAGCCTGTGAAAGCTTCCACATGGCTCTTTACAGACAACATAGGGAAAGCTGTTTGAAAAACACTGACAGAGCATCCATACTTATTTCCTGTTTACACAATCCCACAAAAACATGGCTCTGCTATTGCAGCCACTGAAGTTTATATGCTACCCTGTGTCCTCCCACAGAAGCTTCAGAAGTCAACTTTCTCCTCTTTCCCCGCGATAGCAACAGTACCAGCCTTACTGCTTTTCCTCTCTCTAGAGCAGCAGCATGGAAACCTTTGGAAAACCAGTGACAGCTGCTGTTGCCAGAATGAAAACGGACAGACAAGTACTCACATTGAATAGTGGTATGCTCTTTGAGCAAAATGACCACAAAGAGGACGCTGCAGAATTAGCAGGCAAGAGACAGTAGTGGCTGTTTCACAGGAAGGGGTATAGTTACACAGTAAGCCAGAATACAGCAGTTCATATTCAGCTCCTGAGCCTACTACCACTTTTGAGCCCTCCCCAAGCCAAACACAGACCTGAAATCTGACCTGTTATTTGGAGCCAATACCTTCCTGACAGTCTGCCCCATATCTGTATTTCTGAGGTACTTTGTTCCTACATGATGTACCCCAACTTTAAAATACTGTTAAAGTCCTAAATACTGTGTCTTGTCTGACAGGAAGGGGAAAACAAACAAACAAAAAAAGTATCTCTCTTCAAATCACAAGCAAGTATCTAACCTGTTCCTTTCCATAAATATTTTATATTATAACACACCAAACTCCATTTTTTTCATTAAAGCGACTGAACATAATACACTAAAATTCAGAGGCTTTTATGTTATAATTAATTAATACTTTAATTCTTTAAAGCAGTATTTAGATAATGGAAAAACCGGTGTCATGGTTTAACACCAGGCCACAACCAAGGACCACAGAGCCGCCTGCTTACTTCTCCTCCCTCCCAGTGGGATGAGGAATAGAACCAGAAGGGTAAAAATAAGAAAATGTGTAGGCTGAGATGAAAACAGCTTAGTAATTGAAATATAATAATAAGAATAATGATAATAAGAAAAAGAATTGTAATGAAAAGAGCAAAAAGAAATAAAACACAAGACAAACAAGTGATGCAAATGAATAACAATTGCTCACCACTAACTGACTGATACCCAGCCAGCTCCTGAGCAGCAGCCCCCAGCCAGTTTTCCCCCCAGTTCATACACTGAGCATGATGCCATATGGTATGGAACATTCCTTTGGCCAGTTGGGATCACCTGTCCCAGCTGTGTCCTCTCCCAGCTTCTTGTGTCCTCCCAGCCTCCTCACTAGCAGGGCAATACTAGAAGCTGAAAAGTCCTTGACTTAGTGTAAGCACTGCTCAGCAACAACTAAAACATCGGTGTGTTATCAATATTATTCTCATCCTGAATCGAAAACACAGCACTGTCTCAGCTGCTATGAAGAAAATTAACTCTATCCCAGCCAAAACCAGGACAACTTGGAAAAATAAAACGTAGACATAAACACCTTGGGGAGGCCGACAGGCGCAGCAGTAAAGAGACATCAGGGAGGGGAAAAAACCTAAACTGAAAAAAAACATTACTATCATTCTTATTAAGTTAATGCAGGTGCTTCACTAATTAAATACAAAGAATAGGCTCAGGCTGCGTTTAGACTACAATTCCATGGCCATGTCCTGAAATCGTTATCAGCTTAAACACTTTACACCTCCCCCCTCTCTCCATCCTGCTGGTAAAAGTGTTTGTGGAATTACAAGATGAACTGGACCAGTGAACTGGCCTGGGTTACAGATAATCCCCTAGGAATGGGGGAGGGTGAGAGAAATCAGCCCAGGACAGCCTTGTGAGTACTGAACAGGCAGCCACCCTGAACACAGGGCTTGGTGGCCTTGCACATCTAGAAGAAAATTAATTAACTCCGACTTTAAGTTCTCCACATCTCTTAGCACTATTTTTAAAATGGAATTTTATAAACCCTTCAGGCTCACCTTTATGCTGGCCATATTACATACATTTTACAGACTCTATGGTAAGAACTATCTTTTCCTATCATTACTATGCAAAAAAAGAGATGTTATCTTGGTTTGCAGTAGCTACAATGAATTAGAAATCCAAGTGAAGGATTTTGTAGATCAAGTCATGGGGAAAGGCCCATAACTCAGGTCACCTCAGCCTGGCAAGACCAACTACTTTTTTGCCTTTGATTTACAGTCAGATATTAGGTAATAGGACTTACTGCTGCTGTTGCGCTAAGTCCTGTGAAGACTCACTATGATCATGTACCTGCAACAAGACTTAACAAAAGCAAGTCCCTATCTCAGCTGGGATCAGCAAACACCACTAAATAACATGTTGCATGAATAGTTTGAGCAGGTTCCAGTAGTGTCTGTGCCTTCTTAACAGTTGACTCATTTATGAATCTAACAATGCGGTAACAGAGATAAATAACCTTTTTGGTGCACAGACCTTGCAAACTTACACATTATTGCAAGTCAATTATTTCAAAGTCTGCAAATTTTTCTGTATAATATCTCCAAAAGTTACGATAAAATACTGGTTCCTCCAAAAAAAGTCATTGGGAAAGTTGAAACAGGCTTTAAGCAGGAGATGAGGGGTATGTGGTGGTGGTGCTATAAGATACCCCTGAAAAAAAAAAAAGATAAAATCATGGTTTATGTCGAGTAATGTATCTGCATATCAAGAGAAGGGTACTTTCCGCTTCAGCATTTGAGACAAAAATCCCACACTGACAAGCCTCTGTGGCCATTTTCAACAAAGATCCATGGAGATTTAAAGTAATTCCTGACATACAATACATGGGACTGAAACAAAGCTAAGCAACAAACCTGGAAATGGTGTATTCCCTAACACATTGCTCCAGATCATTTTAAATTTTTTTCCCCTCTTTAAAATTCCAAGGGAATAAGAAGCTGCTGCAAACCAGACGCTCTGAGTTGAGACTTACGTAAAGAAAATTATTAATAGGAAGATAAATGAACAAACAAAACCAAACAAAACTCATTTGAAAGAGTGTGTAAATACAGCTCTGAGAAACAAACAAAAAAGAAACCTGTTTTTGAAATCAACTACCTCATATCAGCAGGTCCTTAAAAAAAGGAACTTGCTGAACACTAGAGAGCATCCCAGCATTTAAGTTCTTTCAGTAAGTATCCAGGAGAAAAAAACCCCGATGCATGCTATGTATTAGTGCACCTATTCTTCTGTAAATCATATTGATGGAACTAGATTATCAAAGGGTTTTCAACTTCACCACTAAACTGGCTAAACAAGGCATGAATCATTATCTCTTTGAGAATGAAAAACCAAGACGTCGACTTAGAGAAGATACTTATCTTTGGATTAATGAAACAGTAGGTAGCAGCAATGAGCAGCAGCACGTAGGTCCCGGCTGCGAACCAGTTAATATTACAGATCTGCCGGAGGCAATTGACGAAGCAGAAAGGAACTGACTAAATCGCAGCGTGACTTGGAGCTGACGTCAATGTGTATCTTGTTTGGAGTTTAACTTTTC
The DNA here is from genome assembly GCA_025448015.1 of Bolborhynchus lineola. NCBI lineage: Eukaryota > Metazoa > Chordata > Aves > Psittaciformes > Psittacidae > Bolborhynchus > Bolborhynchus lineola. Next base: position 25,647 of record JAOEHX010016437.1, on the reverse strand, counting down.
CAGTTCCCTACTGCAACACGATTCCAGGAAATCTAATGACGTCAGCCTTTTGAACTCAATTAGCTGAGGAACAGACCATTTTAACAGTGGAGGAGAAAACAAGCAGGCACTATAATACTTAAAATTTATTGCTCTGGAATTTGTTTGCATTCAGCATTTTCTTTAACAATGAAAGCACAGGGCTTATTTACAGTACTGAAACTGCACACTGTTTCTCCCTCAGCTCTGCTTAAGATTTTAGAGCTGAAATAGGCTTAAGAGTTTATCACTAAACAAAAAAACACTGTCATTTTTACAAAATAAAGAACAATTATAAGCATAGTAACATATATGACCATCTCCACAATAAGATGAATTTAAGTGGTGAATTTCTCAGCAAAATCCTGCATCTAATAGTAAAGATTAGGTGTCTGAATCAATCTGTGCAAGATCTCATGTACTAACTGTGATTTGTTCCCCCCCCAAACAAAACTATTAAAATTGCCCTGAAATCCTACACTAACTAGATATAATCAGAAGCTATTTGTACAGTTCAAAAGATGAAAGAGTTATAGAAACAGGTTCTAAAGAAAATGTCACAAATACCAACTAAGCACTGCTTAGACAAGCAAAAAGATAATGGAAAAGAGTAACAAAATTTTTACCTGTTTCATCTCCTGTTACAGCCATGCTCAGTGTCTGCACACGCGATTCTCCTGTTCCTCTACCAGAGCTCAGCATGAAGTGATCCAAACTAGCAAGCATGTGCAGGATTACAAGCAAGAGCACTGACATCACAGTGACCTCAGTTGCTTACCACTGTCATTAATATGCTCTGTCACTGGAACAGCTCACTGAAACTGCAGCCCAAAGAACTCTTTTTCCAGTAAGCTTTTTTTCTCCCCTCCTTCCTTCCACATTTCTATAAGCCTAGCTTTGCTCTTTTTCCCTGAATTATTCACAAAGCCAGAGAAAGCACTCACCACAAAGCTGCCTATAAAGCAAGATCTGAAAATTCACAGCACTGACTGACAGAAGTTAAAACATGGCTCTAGCATTCACAAATGAATCCAAATTAAAGTCATGATTGGATAGAAAACAGGGAAATTTTAAAAAGACATGCAATTGCTTTGATTGAAGCAGTTCTATTGAAAGGCAGAGACCTCTCTCAGAGAGACATGCAAGACAGGAAAGCTTAATAAGATGTAACAATAGGTAAATAAAAGGCTGAAACTCCTTGCTTTGGGGAGGGAAACCACAACCCACTCATTTAAGTTAAAAGCTTCAGAAAAGACTGCAAAAAGCTCCAACAAAGTCAGTCAGCCTAAAGCAAGTGATTCCAGATGCTGTAATAGTAATTCTAGATAAGGGCTACCTCTCCCCCACTCCCTCCTTTTCAAATGAAGTCCAGGAGATCTGGTTGTCTTAGGTGAGTTTTTAACTAATAAAAGTTCAAAACCAAAAACTCAGCTGTAAAGGAATTACTCTTTCTCTACACCAATTTAAATGAAATTTGTTTCAGACCAATAGTTCAGGCTCTGGTCTGTATGTAGGGCATAGCAAACTTCTAAGGCCTTTGTCTGAAATAAAAAAATTCAGAGCAGTAATTCATCAGCTGTGAAACTATGCCAAGGACAGCAATAATGGAAGCATGAGTGCAAAAAAGGAGTGATTACAGGACCACTTCAGGATCAGATAAATAGAAGAACAGAACTGAAGCATGCAAGAAATACAAGCCTCAGATGTCAAATACCACTGTTCGTATCACTGAGCATGTCATAAACTACACATAAATCCCAACAGAATGCTTTTTTGAGACTTCTTTTATACACATGCTCACTAATAATTAAACTCTTTTGCTTCTACAAGCAAAAAAACCCCAACCCCAAACCTTAAAATGTAATAGGAAACTGTCAGGACATCAGAACTGCCTCTGATATTGCCTGTGAATGTAAACTTCAAGCAAATGGAATTTCACTCAGTAGATCAACACCTTTAGTGCTTTTATACTAACTCTTTTTTCCCATCAGAGGTTATGAAAAAATATCAAGCACAGAGTTTATGTTATTATTACATATGAGATTCATCAATAAATACTTCAGAAAAAATATAAATACATACACTAACTTAAACAGATCCTACTATATTCAGGGGGGTTGCCAAGAATATTGGGGGGAGGGGGGGGAGAGAGGTTGTGTGGTTTTGGTGGTGGTGGTTTTGTTTGGGTTTTTTTGTTGGTTTTTGGAGCAGTTTGTTTTGGTTGCTTGGTTTTGATTTGTTTGGGGTTTTACTTCCATTACCATTAAAATTTATATACCTAGAATCATTATAACAATATACATAAGTGGGAAGATTACCAAGCAGAATGTTGCTTTCCTATTATAATCTTCTCCCATTATTGTCACCTAATACCACAGTGTCAGGTGAAAAGTCAACTACAAAGTGCACATAAATGACAAACAGACTATAGACTTTCTAGCATGGGCATGATAAAAACCGTATTAGAGACTTGTGTATCAAACTAATTCCATTGTCCCACTCCATCCTAAATAACTCAGGTTTGTTGATGACACACAATTACTTATAAAAAAGAAATTTGTATTACCATAAACATCCTCAGGAGCTTTCATACTCTTTTTATGTACTTTTTTTTAATTAAAGATACTTTTTTAAAAGACTTTCTGGTATCAACAGCATATATACTCAGGTGAAACCTCTTACCTTCTCATCATCTCTGAGTTCATGCTCACTTACTATTCCCTTTGTATTTTTCCCTTTATATATTATACACCATTTTCCTTCTGCGTCAACAGCTGTGAACATCATTAAAGTACTTTGCTTGGGCCAAATGAAGACAGAATTGCAACAAGTCAACTTCTCTGACCATGAACAGAGAACATATCAATTTAGTTAAAAGTATGTAGAAGCTTCCAGAAACAGGATATAGCAAGTATCCAGTAACTGTCTCTGAATCCATTTTGGAAGTTTTTATCACAGGCAAGACACTTGATGGGCTACACCATCACTTGAGACTAGGGAGGTTAGAGGACAGCCCTAAGTACAACCCTGTAACAAACAGTCTGTAAAGGAAGGTGAGTCAAATGAAATTCCCAAGAACTGAAATGCTGCCAGATATAATCCCTAAATTCTGTGTTTCTTCACAAACTGGGGAGATTCTAGGAAACAACTGAGGAGCTGCTCATTCTGCCGCACCCACACTCCACCCCTGAAGCTCTGAAGAATCAAAGCAGTATATACAAAACACTACCGTCAACCTGGAGAGACAGAGAAATCCTCTAATTTAAGGGGTGTTTATGCACATATAGAAAACATGTTACTCATACTCAGAAAACATTAACTACCAAAGTGGGAAATTTTTTTGTGGGACAGCCAAATGTGGATCATAAGGCTCTGCTAAATATGTAATCATAGTAACATTTAAGGAAGATATAACAGTACTCTCTGCATGTTGAAAACTAACATTTTGGCTAAGATTTTTTTTTATATTACAGTCCCAAACTCCCTTGAAATGCTTCTGCAATGTTTTGGGAAGACAGTGTATTTCAGGGAAGAATTAACCAGAGGCAATGGAAGAATTCAAATTTGGTATCATTGTCTAGCATTGCCTGAACAAGTTCAGGTATCTACAAGCTATTAGCTTTATTTACATCCTGGACTTCCTTTACAGCAAAAGAAGAGAAATAGACACAGACAGAACTTATTTCAAATATACACATTAGGGCAAAACCAGCACCTCAGTCAGGCTTTCACCAACTATCTCAGATACCTCATCAGCCCCATGAACATATTTAAAGCCTTACTAGCTCTTTTCACGGTTTGTTTCAGATAGCTGTTCTGGCTCAAGAAAGCATTCATACAGCCCTCCCCCACTTCTCTGTAGCCATTTAAAACATTTTAAAATGTTCCAGAATTCACTATTGACAGTTCATTCTGCATGTGTGCATGTTATAGGACCTACAAACTGTTCTGCTGTGAGAAAACTAGCTTCAGTGAAAGATTTCCTTTCTACTGTGAGTCACAAATTGCAAGGAAATTCTGCCTTAAACATATCCAAAGAGCTCAAGATTGATCAAATGCTGAAAAAAAAACCCCAAATTAGTTTCATATATCAAATAAGACGCAACCTCAGCATCTCATTTCAACCTGCAACAGTGCCTTTACTGCAATTAAACATCTCTCTCCAACTCTGGACATGAGAACTCAAAGTAGAAAGTTATTTTATACTGTTATTTCCTCCTCAAAAAACTTTTTAATCAAAAGAAGTAGCTGCTTTACTAAACAGAGAAACTGAGTCTCCTCCTAAGGCTGCCTTTTATTTTGTTACACAGGTATAATGCCAACACAAAATAAAAACCCTTTTAAGAAAAAACGGTTTGCACAAAAACCCCTAAAATGCAATAGCCTAATAAAACATACCTTGAACAACAACTTGACTTCCTGGAACAAAATACTGTTGTGCGCTATGTGGTGATTGTCCTGCATACTGCACAATGGTAGCACCTGGCTGAGGAGCTCCTGAATTTGTCATTCCTAATGTCTGTAGTCCATGGACACCATCAGATGCTGGATTAGAAATCTGGATTGCACCACCTTGAGTTATAGTAACTAAAGATAAAAAGAAAAAGTTAAGCAACAGAAAGAGATATGGCCTAAACATTAAAAAGCAAATCTTTCTCTTTAAAATAAACACTGTCTGATAGGACTCCTGCTCCTCTCCTTGCTTAAAATCAATAGTACAATACAACTTGCATAATGTTAATACTGATTTTCACAAATATAAAGCCTGTTGTGTAGTACATGCCATGTGTGTAACAGGTAAAAAGCAGTGTTCCATACATTTTACCTCTACACTTTCAGAAATATTAACCCTCCTACAACAGTTTTAATACAAAAAAAAAAAAAAAAAGTACCTTATAGGCATACAAACACGAAACTGAAAAGTTATTAAAGAAGAAAAAAATCTAAACAACTATGTTTATCAATACCCAGAAAACAAAACCCATGACAAAGGAAGAGCATCTAGACAAAGAACGAGCTAGATCTGATGTTCACAATCCTTTGCTTAGTGTGAGAGAAACTCTAGCCCAATGTTTTTCCAAGCTGCAAAGAGTTCAATACTTATATAAAAATAGAAACAAAGTTTGTTATTTTTCCCCATATAATCAGCAATATGAAAGACATAAATATACTTTCCCCATTAAAAAAAAAAAAAAAATTGTACTTCGTTGCTCATTGCAATTAAATATTTAAGACAAAAAACAAATTCCCTGCATAGGTTATTAATTGTATATTCACTTTGAAATTGGCATTGTCTTTGTTAATAGCAGAAATATCATAGAATGGTTTGGGTTGGAAGGAACCTTAAGATCATCTACTTTCAACCCCCCTGTCACAGGCAGAGACACGTTTCATTAGACCAGGTTACTCAAAGCCCTATCCAGCCTGGCCTTGAACACTGCCAGGGATGCGCCATCTACAGCTTCTCTGGGAAACCTGTTCCAGTATCTCACCACTTTCACAGTAATTTATTTCTTCCTAATGTCTTATCCAAATCTATCCTCTTTCAACTTAAAGCCATTATCCTTCATGCTATCACTATACTCCCTTATAAGAGTCCCTCCCCATTTTTCTTGTATCCTCCCTTTAAGTACTAGAAGAATGCCATTAAGGTCTCCCCCAAGCCTTCTCCAAGCTAAAAAACCCCAACTCTCTCAGCCTGATAGGTTCATAAGGGAGATGTTGCAGGCCTCTGATCATGGCACTCCTCTGGACCCAATCATGCAGGTTCGTGTCTGTCTTACAGTGCAGGCCCCAGAGGTAAATGCAATACTGGTGGAGTCACATGAGAAGTGAGGGAGAGAATCACCTCCCTTGACCTGCTGGTCACACTTCTTTTGATGCAGCCCAGGATGCAACTGGTTGTCTGGGCTTCAAGTATATATTGCCAGCTCATATTTAGTTTTTCATCCACTAGTACCACCAAATCCTTCTCCTTAGGGCTGCTCTCAATCCTCTTATCACCCAGCCTGTATCCATGCTTGGGACTGGTCCTGGGTCAGGACCTTGCTTTTGGCCTTGCTGAACTTCATGAGGTTTGCATGGGCCCACCTCTCAAGATCTCTCTGTATGGCATCCCTTCCCTCCAGCATGTCATCCATACCACAGATCTTGGTGTCATCAGCAAATCTGCTGAGGATGCACTCAATCCCTGTACATGTCCCCAGCAAAGATGTTAAATAATACTGATCCTAGTACAGACCTCTGAGGATCACTACTCATTACTGTTCTCCACCCACATGTTGAGCCACTGAATGCAACTCTTTCAGTGTGACCACCCAGCCAACTCCTTATCCACCAAGTGGTCCACCTGTCAAATTCACGTCTCTTACATTAATTAAAATACTCTTTGAACATTTAGGTGAGAATCAATTCTCAAGAAGTAACAAACTCCTTTCTCCCCCCAAAAGGTATTTTGGAACTACAACCATTGTCATTGTACTTAAAGTGGTCTGAGATAGTACAAAAGTCATATATAAGTACAGATTCAGGATTGCCAGCTCCTGATTTCACTTTCAGATTCACAATATTGAGTAACTTTCTTGAAGGTTCAGCTTTGGTTATGTGAATACATGATTCATTACACACCCATGTGAGTTTTGGAGATAGTTAATTTCAAATGATCTGTCTTGACAAGAGTAAGTTATCTTGAAAGTGAAATATCAGATAATAACTCTTCAAAGAGCACTAGAGATACTAACAGCTGATTAGTAAACTGTTATTAGTAAATTAGACAACATTAACTATTAGAAGCTCAGCTAATACTTTGAGAGTGTAGTAATCTATCAAAATTGCCAAATCCCAGCAGCTAAATTAACTTCTTTTTGGAGAAAATGGGGAATTCCTTTCATGGTGGAGCAAGCACAGAGCTCTATCTGCAATACAGGAAAAGGGTTCAGCAAGGACTTTGAGTCCTACCCTCATAATGGGGAACATGTGATGTAGGAAGTCCTGCATGCAGGCTCCAACATCTTTTGCATGGTTAGACTACCACCGCAGGTGAGGCAAAACACCTGTGTTTTGTCAGTATTCAATAACTAACATGACAGAACTACAGCAAACACAATAGGTTTCTAGTCAGATCAGGCTACAAGGCTCATACACAAGACACCACCTCATGCAAAACTACCCATTTCCCTTAGAGAAAGATAATACATATGTTCATGAAGGTAACAGAGAAATTTTATCTAGCTGGTCATGCCTGTCAGTCTTTCTGCTTCCATAAGCTAAAGCCAAGAAGCTCTGAGGAAAAAGATACTTGGAAACCATGGCAACATACTGTTTTGTCTGGCAAAAAGTAAGCAAAGAACAGCCATTGCTGCTGCTAACAGAAAAAAAATGTATCTGTTTTTTAAAAAAATTTACTTATCAACTTCTTCCAAGAAGAGACATCCCAAACACCAACATACAGTCAAAATTATCTTTTCAATTAAACTGCCTTTCCTATGCAGAGATGACAGAGATATGACAGAACAGTAGAGAAAATAAGGAATGAGCAAATAAAGTAGCATAAGGTATGTGTGAAACCAAGGCACAGGACAGATGGCTGTAGTGACACTGCATGACCAACTCTCCAATTCTTCATTGTCATGGACACTTTGCAAGCTTAATGCATAAACTGCTGGATGCCTGCACAAGAGACCCCATGTAACTACTGCTAGTCAAGAAGAGAGGAGTACTCATACAACAATTAAAAGCAAAAGTAAAGAGGTATTTACAGGAGACATAAAGATAACACAGATACATGTAGTCACCGTCTGAATCATATCCAGATTGAAATAAACACAGGTAATGCTGCATTCCCACACAGTGTTCTGGTTTTAGCTAACAGCAGTTCCTGAGGATCACAGGTCAGCTACTCAGAAACGCTGCAGATCTGTGCCTTTTACATTTAAGGGTCAGAAGTGAACAGTCAAGATTTTGGTAAATTCCAAATTAAGACGCCCTCCATTACAAATAGATGACCATCCTAGCTATCACTTGGAAACAATTTTTCCTGACCAGAATTAGAGAATACACACATTCACTGAAGGAAAAAGACGTGTGAGATTTTAACTTCAAAAGCTGAACTAATAAAAGAAAAAAAAAAATATTACAATGAACAATAAATTGGGTAAGAAAAACCATCTCCATGAAGACAGAGCTCTCAGAAGTTTTGAGCCAGCATCAGGAGAGTCTATAAAAGCTGACACTGCATCCTAAAGCAATGCCTCATTATGGATGAGAACCTCTTCAACAAGTTAAATTACCTTAAATATACAGCACATGTTTTATGCTATGTCTACAACTTATTCCAAGGAAAAGCAGCATAAACCAGAAATCTATGCTTGGTTCATGCAAAAGCCAAGTTTAAATTAAGATAAATGACATTTAATTAATTTTTTGTGGACTCTGCTTATTTAAGCATATGGTTGGTGACGTCCTCTGTTGCTTGAGTTTTCAAAAGTTAATGGTTTATTGAACAAAAAAGCAAAACCTATAAATTTCATTATTCTTTTATACACTTCCCTGTCACTATGATTTATAGCTATGCTCAAATTGAAACATCTTTAATTAAGAATCACCTCCTACAAGACATTGCTTCCTAGAGGAAATTCCAATTAAAAACCCTAAACTCTAATTTCTTACAAATCCCTCAGGTTTGAAGGCTCACTAGAACAGAGTACAGACATTTCTTTTTAAGACTTGAAACTGCAAATATGTTTTTAACTAAACCTAAGCCAAACTAAAAATATAATTCAAAACTTGAAGAGTAACATGGTCAAGAATATCTGTCACATTCTGTACCAGATAACTGTAATTTAACATGATCACAAGTCCACTGAAAAGAGCAATTCAGATGCTGGACCGCATGAAGCAGACACCTATTTAGGTCTACAGGTTACAGAAAAAGTAAGAAAAGCAGCTTAGGAACTCAAGAAAAATAACTTCCTATGCTGAAGGGGTAGATAGGGAAATTCTGCTTTCTTAGAGTTGATAAGTTGTATGAATTAAATAACTAAGGAATTGTAGGGGTGATAAGACATTCTAGCCTCCTATATATACTACTGCAATGTCTTAATACACTTCCTCTGTTCTCTTGTTTCAGGGGGAAAAAAAACCCGAAACCAAAACGCAAAACAAAACCAAAGACCAAACAACAAAAACCCTATAGGAATGAAGTTTTGTCCAATACATAATTGAAAAAAAGAGGTATTAGAAAATTATCCCTTGGATAATATCTGATGAAGCCCAAAGAAGTTGTGGGGAGAGTTATCCAACATTTTTAAATACAAGAATTAAAAAAAAAACAATGAATCCATAGAACAGAACTGTGACTCTAACTTTTAGCTTGAATTTGGATGAAGTATCAAATGTTGGAGAACACTGTTTAGGTTAATTCTGAAGTTAGAGTGTTCATACTTGACAAGTGGAAAGGAAGAGACATAGTTCTTTTAAGAAAGAAAATTCAAAGTTAGGAAATAATTTCATACTCCTGCCTTAGACTTCACAATAGTTTAACTTGCTAATTGTCATTTTATGTAATGAGTAGCACTAATAAAAAGTAAATTACAGCCATTGGAAACCACAATGATTTGTAACACTGACTATTCACACAAAAGTGCCAATATTTTTCATTTCACCTGAGCCTCATCTCCACATTTTTAATGCATAGCAGGTCTAGAAGGACAAAATCTAGCAAGCAACAAACTGCACAAGAAACAGACTGAAAGTTTATAATGCCCATGTTAGGAAAAGCTAAATACAAAAATCAAAATTATTTAGAAATACAGAAACTCTCATTCTTTTTCACCAAAATCCAACATCTGCACTTCATTACTGAACTCTTAGAAACAAAGTTGTTTCTACATATGTTCTGCAACATCACATAGTATCTTTGGAAACATACTGTATTGCCCTGTGTTAGAGTGATACAGGCCAGCTGGCATGGCCATTGCAGGAAGTCCAGAAGGCACTCCTTCATCATCTGACTTTTCTTCTTCAATCTTCGGTATTGCAGGAGCATCTGATGAGAGTTCATTCAAGATTTTTCTAAAAAAAGATAATTTTTATATATTTGAAATTCCATATCCATGAGAAAAATAAGGCTTTTATCAGACAGTTTTGCTGTAATATAAAAGCTGCCTTTAAAAATTCTAATAAACAGTCCTTACCGGTATGAAGGCCTTCTTGAAAGTATTTCCCTACGCTTTTGAGAATCAACTATCCCTTCTGATTCTGCAGATTCATCTGCAATCGATGCTGCCTGTAATAGCAAAGGTTCTGAAATTGATAACTTCATAAAAAAAAATATAGCAACAGAGTAAAAGCCTATTTTAAAAAAAATTCTATACTTGCATACATGAAGTCTGTGCACTTATTTAATCACTAATCTCGTGATCTTGGACTTCTTTTACCAAAGCAAATCATAACTTATGAGGTTAGCAACATACAGTCATTTAGATGACATCTTCTATTTGAAAGAAAAAAATCTAAATTATCCAGGGTCCTTTTTTGTAAATGACACCTAGAAAAAGTACTGAGCATAGATTTGTTTAAATATAATATTCATTTTAATTAGCTTTTAAAGTTAAGTTAAACATTTAAAATGCAGAATATTGCACTGATACACCTTAAAGAACAGTACACAATACAAAAGCCTCTTCACAACCACACCAAAGCTGTTTAGAAAATGCATTTATTTATACATTTATTACACTTACCAACACATATTCATAAATACAAATACATTGCTTAGCAATACTCTGCAAGTTTCATAACTCTCTGACAAATTCAATGCCTCATTTTCTTAGACCTTTATTAGCAGTATTTTCACAGGTTCTTTTTCTCTTAAAATTACCTGAGACAATGTTAAGGCCTGGAGCTGAATCACACTCTTTACCAGCAACTATCTTATTACATAGAACTGAAAGTGATTAGTGTACAAGGAAAATACCCTATTTTCTTGATTTTACTACTCAGAGCTGCTGGTATTTAAGATTTCCATACTGAAACAGTGCAGTAAAAACTAGTGTGGAAAATGACCTTTTCACATAAAGACAGACCAGATTGCAGTTTCAGACTACGCACTATGTTAAGCTAACACTGAACAAACATGAGTTAAGTGACTAGAAGGCTCAAGTGTTTGACCTGGAATCACTGGAGGCTTCCAGGCAGCACAGGGAAGACATGGAAGAGCTCCAGAACTATTGCGGCTGCCAGATCTGCACGCTTGGTGCTAGAAATAAAACCTGCTTGATCTCAATGAAAATGACTGACTGGAAGGTTCTGGAAATTTATATGCCTGGGTCACAACAACTTGAATCTGTAAAACTACACCTTGAAAAAACTACAGGTTATAGCAGAATGAAATTCTCTTCACTGGTTAACTTTATTACTTTCCAGTTTTATGTAAAATATTAAATGTAGCCTCATTTTGCTAGGTAGTATGTAAGAAGCTTCATTAAAATTCCAAACTTGTCTAATAAAAGTCCATCCAGAAATAATGAGGGGTACGTATTTCTGCATCTGTCTACAGATGTATAGCTCCAAACCAGACTTCAAAGCTGACTGGCAGAGATACAAGAGCTTCAGGAATCTTGTATCCATCCTTCTGAAGGCTGGACCAACGCTGACCAGCAGAGAGATCACCTGAAAGTAATCTCCCACCAGTACCCTACAGCGATCTGCTTGTGGATTGACCTTCAAGCCTCTGGCACAAAACTTCAAAACTAAAATAGTATTACATAGCCAAGAGCCTGGGCATCCTATCTCAAAACAGAGCTCTCACTCTGCCAGGGGAGATGGGAGGGAGATAAAAAAATATGTATCTAATTGCTTTAGGACAAACAGCAAGAAAACAAGCCCCTAGTGCCTTTCAACCTTCCCATCCCACTAGGGATTACCTATAGCCACCCCTAGTCTGTGAAGATGGCCAAAGAAGTCAGGAATAGCCATACTTTGGGAAGAAGGTAAGGAAATCCAAAGGCAATTTAAGTATTTTAATGTGGAAGAGGGTATTTCGTGGAAGAAATGTCAGAAGTTCTAATTTGCTTCAAAACAAATAAATTTGCTGTTTCAGTCTGTTCTAATAGCAAGCAACCATGTTCACAGTGCTGACCAGTGGAAAACAATATCATTTTTTCCTGGACATCACTCAGACCTCAACTTTACTAACCTGCTGTGTTTTTTGAGCAAACTTAACTTAGTCTGCCAATAACTGATGCACTACAGAGGAGATCAAGTAGAAAAGTCAAATAATAATCTTAACTTCAAACTTTCCAACAAGTAAAACAACATTAACAAAACAGTAAGGACCATGATACAGATAAGCCTTCCCTTAATCCAAAACCCAACAGCATTACAAGAAAAAAGGTTGAGCATTTTCCGGTTTAAAGCTGCAGGTGTTTGAGGGAGAGGTCAAGCAAAGCCTTAACATCAACTTTCGGCATACTTTTTTTGTTGTTTTTTTTTTTTTTTTTCTTGTAAAGTAAACTGATATTGTTTCCCAAGTTCCCTACTTTCTGGCAAAGATACAATATCAAGTTAAAGCCAAATGATCTGGAGGAAATGCCAGGTGGCAGGATAAAGCACTTAAGAGGATCATGAAAGACTAAACAACCTCTGTAATGGAGTCTTTTACAGTATCTTCAAGCCCTTCTTGTCGAGTCACCTTATTTGCCATTACCATGCTCAAATGGCACCAGAGCAAAACCCTGGAACTGACTAGCCAGTATTAATCAGGGCACAGCTTTCCTGTCTCTACTCCTTTGGGAAAGGGAAAACAGCCAGAGTTTACTCAATACAACAGTCAACTTTCACTCCCCTAAGACGACACAGCAGCTGGCAAGAGACTCTAGAGAAACTCCTTCTGAGCTTTGGAGCAATATGCATCCTGACTACACTGACTTGAAGAAAACCAGTGACAGCAACCTGGAATGACTGCAATATGCTTACCTAATGAAGTTTGCTCTAGTAAATTACAAATAGAAAGAATTCCATTTAAAAAAAAATACTTACTTTGAATACTCTGAATTGAGTTCAAGTCTGACCAAACCCAAGTCTCTTCACATCTACTGTACCTGTTTCAATACCTAGAAATTCAAAACCTTGCAAATCACATCTACACTTACTCCTTACAAATAAAATATTCAGTATCTTTCCAAGGTTTTATTCTTTCTCTCCAATCTCTAAAATAAATCATACTTACATATTTCTTCTTATTCATTGCACTTGAAAGCTAATAAGAAGTCTAAAACATTAAAGGTGGCTTCTACAAGAAGATCAACAATGCATGCTTTCTCCTTAACACGTTGCAATGACTGCAGGTCAAACAGCTCATGCATAACAGGCATATATAGGCTTTCTTACCAGAGATACCATTTCTGTTTGCAAAGAGCAATTCAGTTGACATTTCACAATCAGATTTTAAGAAAACTAGAGAAAAGGCATTCCTAGCTACAAGAAAAATGCAGATGGGAGACCAAGTCATTTTCAAAACATTGCAAGTCAAATTTCTCTAGCCTTCTTATTTAAAAGCTCAGAAATCTCTTAAGCATTTTGCACTGGTTCTTGTTTTTCAACACCAGCAAGTTTAAATATGTGAAGATTTGCAAAAAAAATGTTTACATTGAGGCTGCCCTTATTTTTGGTCTTTTCATATCCATACCCACAAAAAGCAATCCCAGATGCTCTAAAAAGGACTGCTAAAATCAACAAGCAATCATTTCACTACAACACATTTACTTCCATTACACCTAGATCCTCTCCAAATATACAGTATATTTGCAAATTTATGAGTTCATAGTCTCATTAGAAACATGATGGTCATAGAATTAAAAGAAAATAATCCCAGAAAAACTGCAAGCTACACTAATGTAAGGCCACATTATTATACAGATTTGCTGTTTCATAAGTTCAGGGTTCCAAGACACAATTTCTTACCAGGTAAACAGGAAGCATTAAGGAATCACTACACAGTGCTTACAGAGCTGCTACTGGTTGGCAGTTTGCCACCTACCTCCCCATTTCCTGCACCTTATGAGTAAATCTTACAGCACTGGTAGGAATGAAGAGAAACTGGAAATGGAGTTGGGGGGAATAGTTATCAGTTACCAAATATTCATGAAAATGTAACAATAAAAGAGCTAACCTGAACAGCTTGCATGTGTGGTGACTGAATGACTGAGGGCTGTGTGGCTTGAATGACACCCTGGGCATGAAATGTTTGACCAGAAGGCAACTGCACTAGAGTTAGAGCTGGAGATCCTCTTCCAGCACTTGCTGCAGCTACAGAAACCTGCAAAAGTTACAACCATCATGTTTAAGTAACATGCCTTAAGACTTCAGCAGATGCTTTTAGAAGTGATACTAAACAAACTTGTTTTGATGCCATATATAAAATAGCTTATATGTGTGTAGTTATCACACACAGAAAGATACTAGTTTTATTAGTAAAAGTTTGGTGGCTGTCCTTCTAAATAGTATTGAAAGCTTAAATCTGCCCCCTAATAAATTGCAAATCTTTCTTCTTCTCTTTTTTTCCTGAGACTTCATGTTTCCTTTTTAAGTAGAAACAACCCTAAGGTATTACACACTAAATCTTCTGTTGCTAGCATGAATATTAGGAAGAAATGTAACAATAATATCGATATTTGCTGAACTAGTATGTCACTGCAACAACATACAGGACAGAATGTCTTAATCAGGAAAAGAATAAATTTAAAAATTTGAAAAAAAAGAAGAGAAAAAAAAAGCTAGAACTGTTTTGGTTTTGCTTGCTTTGCTAGGCAAGAAGGTAGGTTTTTCAGATAGATGTCTCCTCAAGAGACATGAAAACTATTAAGATAGCAAAAAAAGCCAACCCTGTTAAATAAAGCAATGCACAGATTTCTAAATTGATTTAGTTTAATAAATT
>JAOEHX010016437.1:0-10675 GCA_025448015.1 Bolborhynchus lineola | reverse complement strand
CCCTGTTAAATAAAGCAATGCACAGATTTCTAAATTGATTTAGTTTAATAAATTCTCTTTACATATACATATTTAGATACCAAGAAAAACAGTGTTGGAGTGTATCAATATTTCAATATGACAACAAAAATTAAAGAACAGCTGAATCTTCTTTAAGCCTAGCACAGCCGAAGAAAGTCTTTTGTCTAGTGACAATTTGATCCCTTTTTCTGATGACATACCAGAGCGCAAGCAGCTTTCCCCAGCCCTTGGTTCTCGACCATCAATAATGAGGATGAAAGGGTTAAAAAATAGTTACACACCTACAGTCTATGAAATAGTTCAATATTTATGCTGTTCCTGTTAAGTTTATTAACAGAAACAAATTCTGAAGCAAAAGGAAAACACTGTGATGTCAAGTTCTGTGTGATACAACATCCCTAAACTCAGAAGAGAAAGACAAACATAAATCATATGATAGTAACAGATCTTGTGTTTTTCAAAGCAAACTGCATTGAAAAAACCTTATTTCTATATTCTGCATGCACAAGAACAGACCCTGACTCATATCTAAAATTCTGGTATTATTCCCTTCCCAGCTTTGTTCTCAGACCCAAAAGGTATCTGGTATGAGAAGAAAAGGTAAGAATAGATGACAATGAAGAGAAAAACATAATGAATCCTGCCTATCATAAAAGTTAAAGGAAGTTTTCTATTTTTCTGTGTTCACACTGAAGGGATTTTTAAATACCAAATATTAAAGAAGCTTTCACCCCTGAATGATTGCTTGTCTGGGAAACATTCCTTTTTTTAGAGAAAGTTTTTAACTGCTTAAGTTATTAAGACAGAAAGTTTTTAACTGCTTAAGTTATTAAGATATTAAGTTATTAAGAGGCACTGCTATCAAAAAGACCAGATGTTGGCTCAAATTACCTTGAAGAAACAATGTTTCTAGGAAATAGAGACAGGATCTTGTCAACATTTGCTATGTGATTGTTCAATTGTCATAGGAAACTGAACCACTTTTCAGGAAATAGAACAATTGAGGGCATTTCTAACTCTGAAATGGAAACAATTATTCTTTAAATGGCATTTAATGGCAACATGTAAACAGGACATACGAACCTTCTTCCCAATCTAAAAACCAAATACTAACATTACTACCAGACAGGCATTTAAGATGGAGATCTAGAAAGCCTCCAGAATCTGCAGAGTTTGATCTATTTTGTGTTAAAGCTGACATCCTAAACCCAAGCTTCAAGGAAAGACAGATCAGGTTAAATGCTTACAAAATATGCTAACTTTTCAAAACATTACAAAGGTGATTTCATCAAAACTTTCCACTTACTACTATCTTTGCAAGAGCTGAAATCTGATACAATACCCTGTATCAGAAAGAACATTTTGAGTACAAAATACACACAAAAGTACAAGGCGAACAGTTTATGAGTTTCTTTTCAGTACACAACAGGTCAGGCACCTACAATCAGGCAGCAACCCAGGACTCAAGATTAAGAAACACCACATTCATTTAAAAGCCCCTTATTCAGTACAAACACATCAGAAAAAGAGAAAACTACACTCTTTCAGGCTGAAGTTTACAACATCACAGATAAAATCGTTTTATTCCAAATAATTAAGGCAAGAGACTAAATTGGGGATAGAGTTGAGGGAAGAGAAGACAGTAGCATTTTAAAACTGGATCAAACCAAAAGCAATTTGCTTGTTCATTTACATTTATACCCATTTTAAACAGTTCAATTTTAATTGCTTTTTGCTGAGTTTCCATATATATCCAAAGGCTGCATAATGTGTAACCAATATATATTTTTCTTTAAAATGTCTGCAATTATTTTGTATTGTTTGTTTTTTATGACTAAGGCTGAAATAAAGTATTTCCAACTTGTGAATCAAAATTGTCTTAATGATTTCTAACATTTATGAAAATGCACATTTCCCTTTGCATTGTTTTCAAATTGAATATTCTTGTGTTAACTAAAATACCAGTACCTTTTGATGCTATCATACATAAATGCTGACTGAAACAGACTTGGCAAAAAAATTACTTTCTGACATCAGTGATGACCAATGCTACCTTTAAAATCATTACTTCAAGGGCAGTCTGGCACAAAGACTGTAAACAATCCACAGAAGCAACTCAGGAACACAAAGGGGAAGGGGAAACATAACACATTAAGCATCTGGTTAAAGAGTGTAAGGGTTAGGTCCCTAGGAATGGCAAAGAGACTTCAGATTGTGTAATGTCCTTTTGGATTCTTTCCTCCTAGGTATGCAGCAGTGAAGTCTCATGGTTTCAACATGTACCAACCATGCATACTGGTGGCAAAAGAAGATCATGAACTACCTTCATACTGAGGTTCATAACCTTCATAAAGACATTACTCATCATTATCTGATTTCAGGATGCACTGTCCATCTGAACAGTCATACTGTGGTTATATGCACTCTCATTGCCCAAGGTCAGATAACATCTCCCTACATAGTACTAGAGGTTAATCCACACTCAACCCCTCATGCCTTAAACATTGCTGATATGAAGTACACAGTACAGAGCTTCATCTGAGTACTGTTCCTGCTGTAGAATCTAAACATTACAAGGACCCCAGAAGTGAAGTGAAAAGTACTTGTGGGAAAGGAAAAGACAAGGCAAACCCATCCTGAATTCACCTAATGAAAGAGCAAAGCATACACTGCACTCAGGCACTGAGTAGCCTCTACGAGCAAAAGCTGAAGACAGGGATGTTTTGGTCAATTCCAAAGCTAATGTCAAAAAAGCAGCACATGGTTTTAAGGAAGACAAGGTAAGGCTGATTTCAGCCATTTGGTGACATATATTGAGTAATCATGAAATGGTGACAGAGCTGCAGATTTACAATCCTCTAACATCAGCTTAGCTAAATATCCCGGACTTGCATTTGGCAGACTGATTTTATAGCCTCACTTACAACAACCTGTCAGACTTCTGCAGGGCTCAATCTTTTGGGAGCAAGATTTAACACAAGGTTTGATGGCAAGAGGCAACAAGGATAATACCCCTTATGTGGTAAACCTGAGCAGTGCCAACCTGGAATGGCTATACACTCCAGGCTCTGGAAGACTCCCTCCGCTATCTTCTGACAGCAGTTCTCACACTGTAAATTTCTATCAATGTCTACTCCAGGGCCAGGATGGAAAGGTCAACAGATGGCAATTCAGACCAAGGAAGCAGACAACTCTACTGACAGACAAGACAAAGTTCACAAAAAGTGATTCAAAGGAGAACCAAAGATGTAGGATTACAGGAAAAGAAAAAAACCCAACTGAAAGTATTTTTGTCAAATCTGAAAAAGGTCCAAGTACATTGATCTTACATTTTACAGTTAGATTTAGTGTAGCTGAGCGCAGGACAATACAGAATGCAATAAGGCCTCCAGAAATGCTGCAAAAGGAACACCTAATTTCTCTGTGAATACCAACACAGACATAACTGCTCCAACATACAAGTTTGGCTACCACAGCATTATCAGAATATTCCAAAACAAGTTCATTTCCTTTTAATAGCAGCCCTGTATGTATTCATGTAAAATCTGTGCATGTGAGCTAGGACATATGGAGCCCACCTCAAAACAGGTGGAGAAATTTTCCATATCGCACCTTTGTTCTTCACTGAAAAAAGGCATCAAGCTTCTCTACAGGTTTTCTGCACATATCCAACAGCTTCTAAAGAAAATCACCAAAATTTTTATGAATATTTTTTAACCCAGTTATTTTGGTGGCTGGATCTTATTGAAATGACATTGAAAACATATTTAAAACAATACCTTGTCAATTCATTAACTGGCTGAAAGCGAGAGATGCAAAAAACTCAGCTATAAATTATTTCACACTACTTATTTTTATTTTAAAAAATAACCCTTTCAAGATAGAAAAATGAAAATTTTGCCACAGTGGATGAAAGATGCATCTCATTTTTTATATTTCTAATTCATTCATTTTTGCTTTTGCAGAAGTAATTTTACTTTCATCACCAATAATGCATTAGCAGTATCTATTATACAAGGTAGGGAGGAAAAAAATCCAAACAAAAAAACCCCAAACCAAACAAAGCAACAACAAAAACCCAAACAAAACAAAACAAACAAACAAACAAACAAAAAAAAAAAAACAACACAAATCCCCAAACTATCTTTTCTCTACTAATAAAATAAGAAATTAAAACACATGAAATTCCATCTGAACATAAAAATCTCACCCCTTTTTACTGTGAGGACAGTGAACCACAGGCACAGGTGCCCAGAGAGGTTGTAGAGACTCCATCCTTGGAGATATTCACAACCCAACTTGGATACACTTTCTGACATTAGTGACGAGCAATGCTACCTTTAACATCATTACTTCAAGGGCGGTCTGGCACAAAGACTGTTTGGCACAGTTCTGGGGAACCTTTGCTGGCTGAACCTGCTTGCGCAGGGGGATTAGACCAAATGATCTCAAGAGATCCCTCCACTATTCTGTGATTCTTACAATACACAGAGAACTATAAATACAGTACTTAAAGATAACTTATTAAAATGTTTCACTTTTGACTTAACAAAATCAAGGTTGAACAAATTTTTGGCTGAAAAAAACCACCAAAACCAACCAAACAAGAAAACCCCAGAGATGTCTGCTAGTTTCAGTGACCACAGATGGAGTACCTCTCCTATGAAAAAAGGCTGAGACAGTTGCAGTTGTTCAGCCTAAAGAGAGGTCTCTGAGGAGACCTTATTACAGCCTTTCGGTACTTAAAACAGGCCTATAAGAAAGATAGAAACTGTTGTGACAGGACGAGGGGTAATGGCTTTAAACTAAAAGAGGGGAGAATCAGGCTGAACATGAGGAAAAAATCCTTTACAACAAGGACTGTGAAACTCTGGCACAGGTTGGCCAAAGAGGTGGTAGATGTGCTATCTCTGGAGACACTGAAGGACAAGCTGGATGTAGTTCTGGGAAACCCGATGTAGTTGAAGATGTCCCTGCTCATTGCAAAGAGGTTGGACTAGATGAGCTTTGAAGGCCCCTTCCAACCCAAAATATTCTATGATTTTACTTTTAAGTAAGAACCCAGTCATTCTTTTCTCACATTTCTGCACATCCACAGTAAATTAATAGGGAAGATGATTGGAAGCTAGTCCAAGGTACATTTCAGTCACTTTAAGTGGCTGTTTTCTCTTAACTGCACTCCTCCAGAGGCCAAGGAGGGAGAAAGAACTACCTGCACCCTTCCGTTAACAGTCAAAATACACAGACTCTGGACCAGCAGCACAGCCATGAATTCCTCACAAACACCCTGATCTTCCCATCCTGTACCAGCAAAAGCAGACAGATGACCCACACACAGTCCCTGCCTTGAGCAGGGGTTTTCCTCCCGACATCCATCTCTAACCACCACCATGACAAAGCACCTCACCTTCTGAGCCTGCCAGGTAGGAATGTAAGCTAAGAAAGTCCTCCTCATCTTAAATGTCACAATAAAGTCTTTCAGCAATAAGCTTTCCTCCTGTTTTACTGAAGGAAATGCTGTGGCAGTTCAGCCTCAAGGCTCTAAGGGCAGGCCCGGACACTCCCAGCCGCGGCCTGCAGGCCCTAGCCCGGGCAAGGGCAGTGAGGGGGCGGCCAGCGAGGCCTGGAGCACTGCCGGGCGGCTGCGAGGGCAGGCCTGTCCCTAGAGGGCCCCCGCTTCACCGCTGTTTAGAGTGGCACAACTGCATCAGTGCCAGTTTTCCGGCATTGCCCATCCCAAGGGAGGGACATCGACTCCAGCTGTGAGTGCAGAGCAGTGCTGGCTCTCTAGGCCACCTGACCAAAAAGAGGGACTCCCAGATGTAAACTCCCAACCGTTAGTTACCCTGAGCCTTCAAACTGAAGTGCACGTGTTTCATTTTAGTGCTGATGGACTGAGATCTATTGGTACTTCGGTTACTAGTTTTAATTGAAACATTTGAGGCCTATTCCAGTGTGGCTGAAGCTTCACACATACTCAAGCATTAAATGCAGATAAATATAAAAAAATGTTTTCCCTGGGGACCCATCAGAAGCCCTCCTACAGCATTAGGGACAACTTCGTCTCTAGGTCATCACAAAAAATCCCAAGTGAAAGAATCCACAGGTATTTTCTTCAGAGACTATTGCACATGCCAATAGATTTTACATGTAAATTATACTGTGAAGTTAGGGCACAAAATCTGAACTGAATTATCAAAGAAAAAATATGGAGATTACATCTACAGAGCAAACCAAATAGACTTCTTGGTTTCATGCTCCACTCTGAAAGGAAAACAAACAAACAACACCTCCTACTCTCCCTCCAAAAACCCTGCAGTATTCCTAATGCTGCATGTATCAAAACCACAACAAATGTCACAGGTTACAAAGCTAACAAATAAGCATTAATAAATACTTTGCAGTTTACTTTGTGTCTGAAAGAACCCACAAAAAGCAGCTGCACTGAGTCTTGAAAATGCAGATAAAATATCTAACATACCAGTACACACATCAAATCTTACCAAGTAACTTCTAACTTCCAGTGATTTAGACATTCTGTAAGATGCCTTTTAAATCAGTTCCTTTATTTCACAAAGTGTTTTTGAAGATCCTTCTAAGGGGTCTATACAGCTTCCTGAAGTTATAAATCTTTGTACTGGCTTCTTTTAAGCACTGAACCTTTCAGTACATATTTTTAATGTTTGAGGGTTATTAGTATGTCATCTTTCATTCATTAACTAGCGAAGAAGAATCCAGGTATGACTACCACACAGAACGTATATATTTTTAGTACTTCAGACACTGTCATTGGCTGCACAGGGATGAAACAAAACAAGCATACATTAAAAATGTACTTCCAAAAGAATGCACTCTGTACAAAAATCAGAACTAGAGAAGAACTATGGTTATTTTTTATTCATTTTTCATTTTTGTTATACAACACTTCTTCAAGACATAGATGTTTTAACCATGTTTGATCTTGCTGCCACCTTAACTCTTTAAGACCTTATTCTCATCTCCATAACAAACACAATCATCTTGGAAAAGTGAAAAAGGGGGGAAAAAAAAAAAGTGCTTACCACTCATTCCGAAAATCCTGGTCTCCTCTACCTTGTAACAGACCTCATGCTATACTAGTTCTTTGTTAAAAGCCACGTACATGGTTTTCCATACACCTTTGCTATATTTTTCCTATTTAATAACAAGGCTTACAGAACATGAGAACTCCATATAAATGAATCATTTAAAAGTCACAGCTATGCTGAATAGCTCTTTATTGATTCTTCTCATCTTTCCATATTTTAACTTACCTCAGACCCTTGAGAAATATGACTTCGGCCTGGCTGATTCTGAAGACGAACAGCATCTCTGTCTGGCATACAATCCCCTGCACTGTCATCCTGTTGTGATTCAACCATTTCCATGGTCATTTGTCTAAAAGTAAGCACATGCACATCTAAATAATGCAGTACAGGAGAGGTACATCAGACACATAGTGAGAAAAAAGCAATCCCAGACCATTCTATATTTGGAGCAGACAACTAACAACTTCACAGAAAATAAAGATTTATTTCAAAATTCCAGATTAATTGAAGTCTTTTCTTCCTGTTCTCCCATATTAAAATATTCATTCATATAGCCAGGAGCCCTAGAACACGAGCTTTGGAAAGCTGCAAGAAGAGGGAGTACTGGAAATGGCTCTCAGAAGAGGGACAAGCACAGAGGCCTATGCCCTCCTGCAGTGAGTGCTCTGGTGAAGCCTCAACAGCACTGCTCGCAGCAGGTGCCTTGTGCCTCACATCTCCCACTGGTCAAGGTTCCAGTTGTGCAGCAGCCATGTGCCGCTACAGCTCTCTCAAACCTTTCAAGATATCAAATCTCAGCTGAGATCTACACTTGAATTGCCTGTAACTACTTACAGTTTAAGACATACAATGATTCTTCCCATTTTGATGCTTTAGAAGAAAGGTGAATTGCATAGAAGAGTAAGCAATTCATTGACCTTCAATTTAAAATATGAGTTCAGATGCCACACAGAAAGCTTCCAAATATATCTGCTATATAAAAATGCAATTACCTGGCAGTTGCTTTTCTGTATTTCTTGGCATATTTAGTCATACCGGAAGCTGTGAGTTTTAAAACAAGAGCTTGGTTCTCTTCGGCTCCCTCTCTCTCCTACCAAAGCCTGCACTGAAGGTGCAACATTGAACAGGTGATGTCACAAACATTGCCACAGCAACACATCAGTTTACAAACAGAAAAGAGACAGAACAGGGTCAAGCAGAGAACCCTGCAGCATGCTTTCACCTACACCTACTTAAATAAGAAACTGAGGCCGTAGAAGGAAGATGCTATAGTTGCGGGATTTAAGAGGCAGCAAATCTTGTTTCTTCTCTGTTGGTCACTGTAAGTCAGGGATGGCAAGCCCATCTGAACTCAAAGTTCAACTGTTTTAACTGTCTGACAGTTACTGCAGTTTGCGCTCAGGTCTTACACTGAGAGATGGAAGAGATGGGGATGGAAGTCTCATATGTGGCTGACTCCAAGTCCCACATGCTTAAAGTTAACTACATTAAAACCAACTAAATGTAAACCCAACTCCATTTGCTGCACTATTTTACTGAATATTCCACCATTTTTGAGGAGAATAAATAATTCTCTTTACATCACCCTTTTTGCATAGAATAAAGGCATGAAAATACAAAAAGGAATCCAGTCAAAAGGTGCCGAGAAGCATATTTCAAGCTTATATTCCTCCAATGGTATTCTGCTGACCAAACTTAACAGTACTACAGCTAGTGGCAGCCAAGCTGTACACGTTCAAGAATTTATGGGTTAACATTAGTGTTTCTGCCAAAAGAAGTTATATACTCTAAGCCAGTATCAATTCAGATTATATTCAGGAGACATCCTACACCTAAAATCTTTCTACATTCCTGTCTTGTTGGTTACTATTTATTACCTTTTTCTTTAGATACAGTCTAATTAAAGATCTACTAAAATTCACCAAAGTTGAACAACTCTGGGGAGACTGTTTTCACCAAGCTTTCCACCTTTATTTTCCATTACAAGATGTTTATCTTATTAAATCATTCCAGTTTTATGTATAACAATAATAAAGTAGAAAAAGAAATGTTCCTCCTTAGTAAGCTAGGACCATCCAGAGTTTCAAACATGAAAGCCCCACCTGATTCATGTACAAATGCCTCCATAAGCTTCACAACATCTCACACACCAAGGAAAATTAAATCATGCATAGGTATTGGCAAAATAGTAATTGCATATTCTCTCTTCCTAAAGGTGAGACTATAGTCAGAATTAATTCACTTTATACAGGCCCTGAAGTATTTTCTTAACCAAAGAAATCTGTCATAGATAACCTACTGTTAGGGAAAAACAAAACAAAACGCCACAAGTGCTTTTATTCCCACTGAATGCATTGCACAGAAATTCTACACAGAAAGAGTGCCATTTTTCATGTACTAAAAAAAATAAAAATAGGGTTTAGTTTCTAAATTTTAGCATAATTCCTCACTGATTGCAGTACATAACTAAAGAAAAAAAATTAATTTTACTACATTGATTATCAGAATATTCCTCTCCAAGTCTTTTTACCTGCTGTGCTTCAATAACAGTTATTAAATAACTATGAAAGGAGCATCAGTGCAGCAGAAATAAAAAGTTATTCCTAGTATTTTAAAAAATACAGTAAAAAGGGCTTTATTTTTTAGATCATATTAAATTAGAAAAACAACAGCAAGGGTTATACATGCCAGTGAAATGACAAATAAAATTAGGACTTATGACATACATGAAAAACTCAAGATTGAAATAGAAATTTCATTTATAATTTTATAATTTCTCGCACTTAAATGATTCCCTGTTTTAAATCTTAGGAAAAGGGGAGTAAATCTGGAAAATATGCATACTGTTTTTAATTAGCACTTTTTAGTGCCAGAAAATACAACTGTTGCCTAGAACACAGCAAAATACTCTTTCTAGACAACCTAAAATATACATCTTTTTGACAATGTGGTAAGTCTAGTACGCTTGTAAACAGAGACTCGACTAAAAATGCTGTCCAAACATGAAGATCTAACTATAGGCTATAAAATCAAAATAAAAACAACAAAGGGCATAAGTAATTTTAAAAGTTATCTCATTACACAACTTCAATGAGAAAGATGACTACAGACAAAATATAGCGCATCTGTTCTGTTGACGTAACAGGGGATTACTGCCCCTGGAGGTGAAGGCCAGTCGAAGTCATTTGAGCCCACAGGGCTGAGAGAGGTGCAGCCACACAGAGCCACATCACTTCACATGGGCTTGTGCACAGCTCAGGACCAAGCATACTGAAAAACTCCTGAGTTGCATGGTCTGGGTTACCACTGTGTTTTGTGCACCCTCATAAACTCAGATTCCTGTAACCTAAGCTGTACAGGTTTTGCATCTCCTGCATTATCTCATAAATAATTTTACTAAATATATCAAACTGTTTTTAATAATCACACAGAAAAACACAGAGCAAGACTGTAACTATGTTTGGTTGGGTTTTTTTTCTAAAACACCAGTAATATGGACTGTGGTAAGAAACAGTTATTACCCAGATTCAGAAATTATCAAAATACAGTTTCTCTATGTATCACACTCAAAAAATCTACACTGCAAC